>KV745521.1:0-13975 GCA_001692735.1 Lepidopterella palustris CBS 459.81
GAAAAGGCTGATTACAGATGCAGCTAGTTGGCTCGTCTGCCCAGAGAAACGGAGGGATTTCACGGATCACTGGACAGCTCGTCCTTGTGGCAGGCAGCGGGACGAGGAAATGCAGGAGCCGAAACCGTCGCCGAAGACGCGGCCGCATAAGCCCGTCGTGGAAATACTCTGCGTTGAGTATCAACACCGTCCACGCGCGAGAGAGATTGTACCTATCCATCTGGGAAGTTCCTCTCAACTATCAACGGTTGGGAGAGAAAACCAGCGAGGATGCAACACGACCAGATGGCCCCCTCCCCCCCCCCCACACCTCCAACAGCGCTGGAGGTTGGTTATCTTCGCTGCTAGTATTGTGCGACCCTTGGGATACTCCGCTATCAATCAAGTCGCAGCCGTTTCGTGCGCCGGACTAGGCTGACAACAGAGAGCTGCTTGATGCTCGTAGAGCACAGGGATCCTGTAGTTCGCGCTTTTGTGCCCTACCTTTTTTTTCCAGCTCTCACCACTCCGGTGCTGCTGGGGCCTTCCTCCACCCCCATACACCACCCACACCCCTCCCCTCACCCATTTGCTTCCTAAATCCCCATCCCGTACCTCCCGCGCAGATGCTGCGTCCGTTTTCGACAGCGCCGTCCTCGACCTATACCTCACATCTCGCCCTCGCATCTCTTTGCCAGTTGTCACGCCGCACCTCGTCGACTGCCCTTATCATTGGTTGAGCTTCAGCCTTCCCTCTAGCCCGTCTAGAGAAGCAGGCGCGAAACGCCTTCCCAGCAAGCAGCAGCAAGACCTCGTCCAGTCCCCATCAAAGCGCTATTGGCCTCGTGGCGGCTTTTCCACCAAAGAAACCAATCACCCTCCACCGGGAACTGCATGTTCCTTTCCTGACAAGCCTCTTCACTGCCTAGCGCCCGACCGCACTGGGCAATCGTCGTCTTATCCGCCCACTGCTTTTCTTGGTCTCATATCTGGGTCGGTCGCTTTCTGGGCCCATCGCATTCTCTGGGTATCGCATCGCACTGCAGCGCAAGACCTTCAGCGCCTGAAAGTCGCGACGCTCTTTGAAGCTGCGGGTATTTCGGAGCGCAGACTGCATTCAACCTTTCCATCGCTGCGATTTGCCCTGATTGGAGTTGCGCGCCGATCCTCCAACTTTCGCGTGCGTCGCAGCTCACTCTCGATCAGGGATTTTCTACCATAACGAGGTCACGAAGCTTCTATACGCCTTAGATTTGACTTGTTCACGATCATTGCACGACATAGACGCATTCGCTCCCCAACCTCGCTCTCTGGTCGTCGGTAGATTTTCCTCGGTTCCAACGCCTCGACCTGGTCGCCTCCCGCCTCTTTGTCTCGCCAAAGACAACGAAGATAAACGGCTGAACAAAGGGAATCATGGCCGGTGGGCCGAGCCCGAGCAGCACGAGTCCCTCGAACCTTTCCAACAGTCCGTTTCTCCACGGATCTTTTAGCTCGACATCCTCATCACCGCCGAAGCAGCCCTTCTCATCGCAGAACACCATGACTGCCGACGTCTTTGCCGGAGCCCATGGCTACAGTCTACAGCAGCCGATAGGGGAGAGGAGGACGATGGAAAAAAGCGGCATGTCGTTACTCTCCTTCAGCGAAGCAGAGTCCAGTCCGGACTCGAAAGGACCCCCCGCCATATTTCTGCGCAAACTACCGAGCAGCAGCGATAGAGAAGCGGTGCGAAATATCCTTCTATTCGCAAAAGACCTTATCGATTGTGAGCTCGTCCCCTCGTCAAAGTACCCCGAGGATAAGGGTTTCGCCTCTGCTGTCGCACGGTTCCGTACCTTGGAGGGCGCGAAAGAGGCGAGAAACTTGTTGAATGGCAAGCGTAACGCTTCAAACGACGCAAACATCATTGTGGATTTGATTCCGGATGGCCTAGGTCTTCCCGGCACCATCGGGTCGTCCAGAAGGAATACCGTCGATAGCACCTCTGCACGTCAAGGATCCGTTTCAACCGCTTCTGGAATTTCGGCCAACGGACCAAATGGTCGCCAGTCGTCGCGATATAATGGAACTTTTCAGACAATGGAAAAAATGTCCCCACCAAACAGCACTCCGGGTCTTGGCAACGGCGAATTCCCGGTCCAAAGTCTGTTTTCGCCAACTTCCCCTGTGAGCACGTCCTTCAACCATCGCAATCTTGGAAAGTCTGTGATCAACGACGAGGGCGACGATGAGACTGAAGGCCTGCTCAAAGAGTCGATCGGATTTGGCACAGGGAGCCAGCCGTCTCAGGCAGCCCTGACTCGTCGACCGACCAACCCCTCAATACCCGTTTCTCGATTCTCAGCCTTGTCCCTGAACACGAATGGTACTAATGGAATGTCTTCTCCGCCTTTGTCGAATTATACATCTCCTCGATCCGCTGCATCAGTTCAGTCTCCCAATGGCGCAATGTCTGCCATGTCCCCTCACACGATTCCCTCAGCAATGAACAACCTTGGACCGAATGCCAGTTATCAACAATTTTCGCAGCACTTTTCTAGGCACAACTATCCCCCTGTCAACCCAGCCGATCAAAATCCTCCTTGTAATACTCTTTATGTTGGAAATTTGCCTATCGACACATCCGAAGACGAGCTGAAGGCCATGTTCTCCAAGCAACGTGGCTACAAGAGATTGTGCTTCCGAACCAAACAGAACGGCCCTATGTGTTTTGTCGAATTTGAAGATATATCTTTTGCAACAAAAGCGTTGAACGAACTCTACGGTCATCCATTGCATAACAGCGTCAAAGGCGGGATACGGCTTAGCTTTTCAAAGAACCCCTTGGGCGTTCGAACCGGTCAATCGAGCAGCATGGCATCTCCCAATCAACTTCCCCCGGCAGCAGTGATGCCTGGATTCGGTGGGAACTTGACTGCTCCTCCTGGGTTCACCACTGCAACCCGGCCTCCACCAGGACTTTCGGCACCACCGGGGTTGTCGACTCCCGTCCATACAAATGGAAGCTCCAACTTTGGCATGTTTGCCAACGGAGGGTTTGGTGGGAATGATATGGCTAGTCCTCTCAGAGCTCAGCCTTTAGGCGGAGGACTTGCCACCAGTGTTGCAGGCAGTACTTTTGGCGGCATGGGCGGTGGCTACTCCGCCTATACGATGGAACGCTGAACGTTTGACGACGTAGAGAACCCATTATGCTGTCATGTGTCAACGATATCGGGAGTTTGGGGGGCATCTAATCCACTTCGACATTGTTTGTCTCTTCTATTGCTGCGCTATATCCTGTCACTTCAATCATTGCGTGGTGTTTTGCTTGAACCTTTGTTTCATTTTTTTTTTTTTCTTCTTTTTCATTTTTTTTTCCATCATTCTGGCACTGGCATGGGTAATGGCGTGAAACTCCATCAAAGACCGTTGTGTCGATTTGGGGGTGGGCTCCGTTTCAAGCATACAGCGATGATTCCCCATTGTGCGTTGTTTTGTTCAAGGATTAATGCAAGGAGCAGGGCGCATAACGGTGGACACTTGTCTCCTTTGGGTACTCATTCTTCTGGGGGCATCCTTTCGGTTGCATCTGCCAGTCGTTCTTTTTGTGTTAGTTTTCTCGGACCAGGAAAAGCACGTCTTTCAGGACTGGTGCGCATGGGATTATACGGCGGTGGAATATATGTGAGATTTCGTAGCAGGCTTCAAGCCTTTCTTTTGTTTTCCTTCTTTTTTCTACAGTTGTTTTACATGTACCGACTTCGATTGACTTGGCTTTCTATGGGAACAGGATAGGCCATGGCAGGTTTCCTTCGGCTGTCTGTTCATCTGCGGCGGAGTTCATTTGCGTACATCGGCCCTCGCACACATTGGTACGGCGCTACTACTCGCGGAAGTGCATGGCTGGATCACTTTTGGCTGAGCAGACTTTGTCATCCTGTTCTGCTGTTGCATGGCGGTCATCTATGATATGGTTTCTTTGTTTTCTCCTCCCATCTCTCCTCACGGATCTTCATTTCATTTGGCCATGGTATCTAGAGTTGCGCCATGACCTTCTGAGTTGATAGGGATCATGGTGCGGTATTCTGTCCTTACTGCGGTCCGGTTTTGTCGCATTTACTCGGATTTTCACACCCATTTAGGCAGATATTCAAAGTGTTTGCCTTGATGCATTCTATTTGGGGCACGATAACTAGTGCAAGGCTTAATAAAAGTAACGTCTTAGGAGTAACTTATCTGTCTTTTTATGAATTTCCGGATGTTGGAGAGAGATGGTTAGCCTTGAAATCCAAGTATTGCTGACGGATGGAGCTGATGTTGGACGCGGGCGTTTGTCCAATCCAGTCACGTGCAAACGCTCTTTTTTGAATTTAATTTTCGAGAGCTTGGCAAAGAACCCTACCTCAGCAACCGAAACGACAGTCTTTTTACCCTCATCCCAAAGCCGCCGATTCGACCACTCATTCTAGCCCTAATCCCAATTATCTCTTTTCCCATTGACTCTATGCGATAACACGGCTTCTCACGACCCCAACATGCCTCCCCGGTTACGCACCAGCACTCTCCGTCCCTCGCTCCTCTCCTCCCATCCCTCCTCCCGCGCACCTTCCCTCTCCCAGTCCCCGTCCTCTATCCGTGACTTCTCACAATCGTCATGTAGGCAGGTGACGCGTATGCGAAGGAACATGTACGCTTGGATCAATGGCCCGGGACAAGTGTTCAAGGATCCTCTGCCGGGCTCGACGAATTATATGAGCGCGTACGACAAGACTGGGAATTTAATTCGGAAACGGGATCGAGCAGAGACGCCGGAACAAGACATTGATAAGGCTCCTGAAGAGGGGGGTAGCGAGAAAGCAGGCGCTTGGGGGGTGGAGGGTGCAGCAGCGGATGAAGAAGGTGCTGGTGAAGCAGTGGAAGATGCGTTGGAAAAGGAGATGAGGCGGCAGGCGGGCGAAGAGAAGAGAAACAGAGCAGAAGGAAAGGACGATAAGCTACCGCCGGAGAATCTGGAGGATCTGAGACCGTTTCCGTTGAATAAGATGTTTAGGAGTCAGCCAGTGCTGAGCGAGGAGCTTAGAGAGGCGATTTGGGCGAGGGTGGTTAAGGATGGGGTTAGTGTGCCTGTGGTGAGTGTGGAGTTTGGAGTTTCAAATGAGAGAGTGGGAGCGGTGGTGAGGTTGAAGCAGATGGAGAAGGAGTGGATTGGTGAGGTAAGTCGAATTTTTTTTTTTTTTCTTTCTTTCTATCACCGGGATGCATATGATGAGACACAAAACAAAATTCGATTAGTCTTGAAGACACCTACATGGTTTAACAAATTTTGCTATGCTCTTTCTGATTTTATTATCCTTTCAAATCTTCCTTTTTTAAATCTCGTCTACTATCCAAGATTTGAATCTAACGACAAACTGGTTACTTAATAGGGTAAAACCCTCGCAAGACCCTACTCCAAAGCGGTCCTCGCAATGCTCCCCAAGACTCCATACGATCCAAAGAACAATCGCCGCCCCGTCGTCCACGAATCCATCAACGACCTCATCGTCCACCCTGCCACCCGCCAACAGATCTGGGAACCGGTTTCCGAGTCCCGCCGCTTTACGCGTGTGGATGCTGGTAGGGCGTTCGACGCCTCGCTGCTTCCGGCCGACGACCGCATCCCGCACCCAGAGCTTGTACTTGTGGAGCGTGAGTCGTTGGCCGGGCTGAGTAAGGATGAGAGGACGCAGTTGGCGGCGAAGCGAATGATGGACGAGCAGGCGAAGAGGGAGAAAGTGGAGAGGAGGAAGGCGGAGGAGGCGAAGAGGATGCAAGTCGTGCCTGGTAGGAGGTGGGATTTCGTGTTTCAAGATGTTAGCGTGGAGAGTGTGGGAAGAGATGGGAGGGGAGCTGGGGGAGTGGGCTGGAGGTATGGATTTCCGCACGAGGATCGGAAGAAGGGACAGGTCAAGATTCCGACCAGGGTGGAGGGTTAGATGGAGTTTACAATATCGGACGGGCTTTCTACTGTAGAATATTTTGTGTATCGAGCTGTATTATATGTACAGCACGCGGCGAAGTCTGCGATTGGAGTAATAGAACCCTTTTTGAGCTTGTTTGTGTGCAAACCGTCACTGATCCTAATCTAGTCTATTTGTCGCATCTTGGTAGGATTCTTCTTAATTTAGCAGTCGATGTCCCGCACGACCCCCAAATCATTCCCACCCTGCTCATCGTCCTAGAAACTCCTCTATCCAAGAAATGTGACGCAGGTAAGTATTCTTACGGCAGGGTCTTTGGGAGGCGTCAGCCGTTCTTAATGCTTGACTATGCTTCTTTACTATCATTGCGATCGTCCGTTGTGTGCGGCTACCGATACAGCTGTTTCTGCCCACCTCGCTTCTCCATCTTCTGCTGGCGCTTGCTGCCAGCTTGTGGTGTGCCTGCGCTGTCTGTTCCGCCTGCGAGGCTCTGCATTCCGCCTCGGGCACCCATAAAGGTTGTGTAGGCGAGATAGACGGAGTAGATGGGGATTACACCCTGGTTCGGATGTTAGTTTAGACTCAGGATATTCCACACGTCTCTAGTATCTGTGGGAAGGGTGTCCTGTGACGTACCCATAACCACCACGCCACATCCCCTAATACAGCAGCCAGGGCCACACATCCATAGGTCCAGTATAACACATCCCACATGTACTCCGTCAGACCCTGTGCTTCCAGGTCATCGCCGCTGCGGAGCAATTCCCCGGGCGCGGTGCCGAAGGTGGGGCGACCGATACGCTCGAATTGGAATTGGATGAAGAGGGATGGCAGGGAGAGGAGGATCCAGATGAGGAGAGAGTTGTGGGTGAGCGAGGTGCGGAAGACGAGGCAGCGGAGGGTTAGGTAGAAGAGGTGAAAGCCGATAGTTAAGACGCGGGTGCGGTTTAAGATGGCGGTATTGCGCGCAGCGAGGGTTTTGGCTGCTTTCTGGGAGGGTTTTGTTAGTGAGAATATTTGAAGGGGGGGGAGGGGGGGATGGTGTTAGGCTGGTTGATTAACTATAGAAGCCGTTGGGAAGACTTACTTTTGCCATGGCGTTGTCTTATAATGGTGGCTTCGATAGAATTGTGATGTCAAATTTGGTTTGACAGTTGCTTGGTGTTGTGGCCCATGCGCCCTCTGCCCAAGGGCCATCACAAAGCAGCGCGAACGACATTGCTAGCCTCCACCACACCGGCAACCACTGCCCATGCGTGAACCGCACAACTGAGCATTCACCCCTTCAGCCTCAAGTGCTGAGTTATTCACGCTTGTACTCTGAGTGTAGTGTTGGCAATTAGCTTTGTCGAGCTGCACGCTGAAGGCGTCTTAAAGAAACACCGCCGACCTACAACAACAACAACAACATCACCACCGCCGCCGCCGCCGCAACGACCCGGGCAAAGAACCGCATTCATGACCAGGCCTCGCGGACCAACCTTCTCTCGACTTAGACTCACTTTCTTCGCGGGCAGACCGCTGTCTACATTCACCTCGTCCTCGTAACGGACTTGACTACTCGTCCCGCCACTCTTTCTACCCTCGACCTTCCCACCTACAACACCCACCATGTCTCCCTCAAACACCTGCGTCGCAGCCCAGCTGCGCCAACTGGTCTACTATCACCTCGATAACGATCTCCTCCAAAACGCCCTCTTTCTCGCCGGTCGCCTGCATGGCCTCGAGCCGCGTAGCCCAGACGCCGCTCACCTTCTCGCGCTGTGTCACCTCCGTCTTGGACGACTAAAAGCTGCCTATGACTATTCCAGGGATAAGGGGCTGCGAGGACAACATTTGGGATGCGCTTATGTCTTTGCGCAGGCATGTTTGGGGCTGGAGCGATATGCAGATGGGATTGCGGCTTTGGATCGTGCTAGAGGACTTTGGGGCGGACGGAATCATTGGAGTGAGTGGTGTCGACTGCCTCTATATGAAGAGGCTTTTGAGAGACGAGTTCGGGCACAGGACTGACGAGAAAATTGCAGATAAACATTCCGAGGTCTCGAGACGTCCCCTGCCGGATGCGGCGGCGATTAATTGCCTGCTGGGCAAGCTGTGGAGAGCGCATGGTGATGTGAAGAAGGCGGTTGATTGCTATGTCGAGGCATTGAAGCTGAACCCTTTCATGTGGGACGCGTATCTCGATTTGTGCGATACAGGTGGGCCTCTAGACGCCCTTGACACTACTTTATATACTGACGAGTTAGGCGCTGTGGTTCGACCGTCAAACATTTTCAAAATGACACCGGAGATGCTAGCATTTTTGTCACACTCTGCAGCTTCCTCTAACGGATTCTCTAACGGAAATGGATCACCGCCACAAGTACCGTCACAAGACCCGGCGCCTCTGAACAGGCCTCAGTATGTTGCTACGCCAGGAAACGACCCTTTCAATCCATTCATTCGTGCCGGGAACGACATTGGTCTAAACCTTGGTGGATCTAATTTATTATCAAAGCTCAACGGCAGCATTCCCGTAACGAATGGAAATGGCTCTCACTACCCCGATATCGAAACTCCAACGTCTAATGGACAGAATTACGACGATGATGTAATGATGGGTGATGCAGGTGGGGGGCCTGTGATTAATGTTACGGGAGATGAACCACCGCAGGCTCCCATGAGGAAACAACGGACGTTGCAGCCTTTCAACTCTGACTCGGGAATGGAGGCGCCGAGGATGAAGCCGATTACAACCAGGAGCAGGCTGAAAATGGGGACCGGCTCTGAAAGCTCGGAAAGTACCGAGATTCCTAGACCGATTGGGCAGACTAATCACAAGAGAACTGTTTCGGGACATGCGGCGCAGTCGGGTAGTTCAAGTCTCTTGGATCCGACAGCGGCACCGCAGAGGAGGAGCGTTAGGCTTTTTAATCAGATTAAAGAGATACGACCGTCGACTAGTAGGCTAGCATCTGCGGCTGGAAGGGATCCCGAGTCTAAAGAGAGGAGGGAGTTGAGGAAGGCGAAGGCAACTGGTACGAAAGGACGATCCGGAACGACTTCGACTGTTGGAAGGGTCGTCAGTGGGAATAGGAAACCGATGGACCTTTCGGATCATAACATGAAGGATTCAAGGCCTCCGAGCGTAAATGCAGGAGGCGTTCCGCCTGTTCCAAAGATTGCTTCAATACCACCGCCGAATGATATTGGACGAGAACAGGAGGCACTGCAGTGGCTATTGGATCTTCTCGCCAAACTGGGGACCGGATACTTCCACCTGAGCAGATACCAATGTCAGAGTGCCCTGCAGGCCTTCGCGTCCGTTCCCCAACAACAACGCGAAACGCCCTGGGTGCTCGCCCAAATCGGCAAAGCATACTATGAGCGCACCTCATACGCCGAAGCCGAAGAAGTCTTCGCCCGCATCAAGAAAATGGCGCCCTCGCGCATGGAAGACATGGAGGTCTACTCCAACGTACTCTGGCAACTAAAAAAAGAAACCGACCTTGCCTATCTTTCCCATGAACTCATCGAAGCAGACCGCCTTTCCCCACAGGCCTGGTGTGCAATTGGCAACTCATTTTCTCTCCAGCGCGAACACGATCAGGCTATAAAGTGCTTCAGGCGCGCTACGCAGCTGGATAACAAGTTTGCTTATGCGTATACGTTGCAGGGTCATGAACACGTGGCCAACGAGGAGTTTGAGAAGGCGTTATGGGCGTATCGGAGCGCCGTTGGGGCGGAGGGGAGACATTATAACGGGTGGTATGGGCTCGGGCAAGTGTATGAGAAGATGGGCAGGTTTGAGGTTGCGGAGAAACATTATAGAGCTGCGGCGCAGATTAATCCGACGAATGCACTGTTGGCTGTTAGGATTGGGGCGGTGAGTTCCCCCCCCCTTATTTTCTATTCTTTCTGGGCCCAGGGAGGGGTTTTTTTTTTCACTGATTACTGATTATGAGAATAGGTACTCGACCGCATGAAGAAAACCCAAGCGGCTTTGGTCCAATACACCCACGCCACAGATCTCGACCCCCGGTCCAACCTCGCGCGGTTCCGCAAGGCGCAGGCGCTCATGAAACTCCGCAGACCAAAGGACGCGTTCAAGGAGTTGCAGATTTTAAAGGACGCGGCGCCGGATGATGCGAATGTGCATTTTTTGCTTGGGAGGCTGCTTAAGAGTATGGGCGAGAAGGGGATGGCGATTCGCCATTTTACAGTTGCGTTGAATTTGGATCCGAAGGCCGCGCAGTATATTAAGGAGGAGATGGAGAGTTTGGAGGATGAGGAGGGGGATGGAGACGGAATGGGTGGGGCTCGTGGGGAGGGGGGGGGGGAGGCGGATGAGAGATGATGGGTTTGATTGTTTGGCGCGGGGAGCGGTGAAGTTTATGCGGATATCCCTATGCGTCGACCTCTCGTAATTTTCCCTCTCTGGATCCTTTGGACCTGGACCTCAACCTCGATCTCGATCTCGATCTCGATTTCGATCTCGAACTCGAACTCGACCTCGACCTCGACCTCGACCTCGGACTTTGGTGACTTCAACCTTTGATCTGCTTTTTGGCGCTGCATGCTCGCCATGCCACAGTGGGATTGGCACGGCTCTTTTGGAACTCCTTTTCAGCGTTTTCTCTTTCCTGCATTGCGGCATTCTTAGCCGGGAAACTCATGGCAAGGGCAGAGGGTTTTGCTTTTTGGGCCCTTGCATTTTGAGAGGCGTTTTTTGGGGATTAATTGGTATAATTGGTAGTGCATGCTGGGAGGAAGGGGAGAGGAGGGGGAGGAGCGCAGAGGGATGTATTATAAGGTGTGGTTGGACTGCTATTGGTGTGAGTGACCGGAGCAAATAGGAACAATTGAGTCGTTGCGGATAACCAGTTCTCCCCCGTTCTTGCCATGAACATGCCCTGCCGGCTGTCACGCCGCGTGTGCATTGAAGTCTCTTCTCTTTGATGTGGCACGCGGCTGCAGTGCTCCCGCTCAAATGATTCATCCACCACCTTCTCAATCCAACTTCCATACTCTTCTATTCCCCTCCGCCCACAAACTCGAGGGGGAAAAAAATCCAAAAAAAAAACATTGTAATAGAACAGCCATGCGGTCTTCGCGTCGACGAGAAAAACGCCATGTCGTACCATACGATGCCTAAATGCAATCCCCCACAAATCCCGTGAAATCCATAAACTAGAAAACCAAGTTCCACACCATTCGTCCGTTCCAGGGCCCCCGGCTGGCTGATGGCAATTGCAATTCAGCAATTCATTTCTTCCTCTCTGTCCGGCCTCCTAAGCTTGATGCCGTGGCGTTCATGTCCCGCTATTTGAGCACGACTCTCCTTTGCCCGTCCCTCGGATTCTCAATGTCTCATAGCCTATCCTTGACCTCCTTGACCTCTTCCAAACCTCCTCCTCTCCTCCTCCCCGCTCCATCAACTCCACTCGACACGGCTGTAGTTACCGCATCGCCGTTTACAGCCGAGTGTGGTGTTAAATTTGATAGGCGGATGAGCTCGACCATCATGGCGTCGCGCGTGCGTTGGGTGAGTGTGTCGACATCGGCGGGCGTGAGGCCGGTTGTTGGGATTGGGGGAAGGACTGCAGGTGTGGCCGGGGGTTATTAGCCTCTGTAGCATTCATGACGGCGCTGGGGTGGGGAGAGGAAGTATGGGAACATCCCCCAAATGCCTCTGGCGCGCCGGGGGTCCAAAAAAAAAAAGAAAAAAAAAAATTTAAAACTAAAATTAAAATATAAGGATGAGGGAAGGGAAAATGCGCGACGCACTCACCGCTCACATCTACAGTCCCCGCTCTGAAAATTCTCCGTCTTACGTTTAGCAAATGCGAGTAATTCGCCACTACGATGGGTACGACTGGCACTTGTGCTTGAATGGCTAAATGGAAAGCGCCCTTTTTGAAGGGTAGTAGATCTGGCTTCTCGGTGTAGGAGCGTGTTCCTTCGGGGAAGATAAAGACGCTTTGGCGCTTGCGGCGCATTTGGGCGGCTGCACTGTCGAATGCGGTGCGGGAGGTGGCGCGGTTACCGCGGTCGATGAAGACAGCGTTGTTTAGGGCCACTGTAGGAGAGGGAGGGAGGGAGGTTAGGGGGGTGGAGATGGGAATGGGGGAACAAGGTGGAGGGTGAGGGACGGGAGCGAGGGATGGGAAAGGGGAGAGGAGGAGTGAGAGGGGAGGGATAAAATGACGTACTGAACCAGCCGAGAAAAGGCATGTATTTCAGACTCTTCTTGGCCGTGATGCTGCAGTATTTGGGGAATATGGTGGCGAGCATGAGGACGTCGAGCTCTCTATCCCACACACCCGAAAGTTAGCTAATTGTCCATGTAATAGCCGTTTCGCTGGAGCTCAATGGCTCATGATACTCCTAACCCGACCACCAGCAAACTTGTGCCAGGTATTGATTGAATCTGCCTCCTCTTAGGCTCCACCTCCCATCCTACCTCACTACCCTCCCTCTAACAATTACCAAATCCCACTCACGTTTGATGATTCCCCACGAGAACCGCCGGCCTCTCTAGTAGTGCCTCCTCCCCCCCCCTCCGGCCCCCCTCCGTCCGGCTACTCTCAACAATCCTGAACCCCACCCCAGTAGTCCCCCACATAACCCACTTAAACACTCTCCCAGTCGTCCACAGGCCACCCCCTAAGTATCCTACTATGCGAAGAAATATGCTTGCGAGGACGCCGTAGCTCAAGCAGAGGACCAGCGCGAGCCAGGACGTGATGAGGCGCGCATAGAAGGCGAGAGAGGTGGCCATGGGGGGAGAAGCGAGGAGGGAGAGGGTGTGGAGGAGGGTGATGAGCAGGGGGGGTGAGAGGAGGGTGTAGAGCAGCCAGGACATTTCTTGATGTCTGGCTAGTGTGTGGTATTGTGGCGCGGTGAACGTTTCTGAGTGAGGTGTGAGGGGCGAGGTTCGTGGTGGGCACCGGCTTGCGGGTGCTGGATCGTGCGGGATAGATCGTATTGGTAAGGTGTGAGGTGTGAGGTGTAGTTAAGTCGATATAGAATTATCGTCGTAGTAAATGCAAAAAAACTAATAGCAATATGTGAGCGTCCCGTTTTCTGGCGGGAGAAACCTTTTTTTCTTGCGTTATGTTGAGGCCCGAGGATGCAGCGTGGGGCTAAGGCGGTGAGTCGAGCTGGTGGAGACCGCGATCGATATGTTATTTCGAAACTCCGGCCTGTGCAGCCAGTCTAAATTTTCGCCGCTATGTGAGCTGGGCAGGTATTTTAAAAACCTTGTTAGCACTAGAGGTGCGATGGTTGGAGGTTGTGGTTAGAGAGACAATTATCGCGGCTGAGGTTTAGATTTTAGATTGTATGTGTGGAGCGTGAAACATGGGACTCGAGAGCTTTAGGATATGGATATATCGTTGGCAACTGCAGTGGAACCTCCTTATAACGACCCTCAATACCAGATATAACGATAATTTTAAGGCTGTCAGAAAGGACCGATCCATACAAGATGACCTGGATATAAACGATCACCTTCCTAATTAGGTTTAGATCCTCGTTATAACGATACAAAACTGTTACCAAAATTACATAGTTATAAGTAGGTTCCACTGTACTACTTGCTGTACTACTTGCCGTACTACTTGACTAGGTACGCGTGACGTGAAGATATGAATGACGGAATGACGATCGAGCAGGGGTGAAAGGAGGGGGGAGCAGCAGGGCCTGTTGCTTGTGACAGTCGCCGATCAAACATTGACACCATTGAAACAATCACCATTGAAACAACTACCGTCGAAACAATCACTCAACTCCAAATATTTGAGGTAACCTGTCAGTCAAGGACTATAAAATTTAGACAGGCTAAACATCTCTTGAAAGGTACATCTTGATAAGCTTGTAATTGCCCGCTCTTTTGTAGCATGGCTGAAATCCTCAAAAAAAACTCAAGAGTTAAAGATGGTACGCCAAAAACTCCGTCTTGGCCCTCCAAACCCCAACGAAGCCACGCATCACAGTGGAATTCGTAGAATGTCTAGAATGCCAGAAATGCTGTTAAAAACAGCCATATTCTTATCTTTTTTTCCCCC
>KV745522.1:0-13972 GCA_001692735.1 Lepidopterella palustris CBS 459.81
CAACGCGTTTTTTGACTTTAAGGAAATTGATCTCTTAACCTAGTAATTATTAGATTATAAAACTTAGATATTTAAAAAGCCTATATATTAATATATAATCGATCAACTTTTGGAATAACTATTATGTTTTGTGGTTGTGTTATTTAAGTATCCGCACCGCCCGCAGCGCGGATTTCAATAACGCGCTCACAAATTTTGCAGAAGTGCCTCAGACGTGATTTGGACGGAGTGGACGAAAAGAGTTAGTTAGCTTGCTAACGGTCCGATAGAATGTCCGCTCCAATCAAAATCACGTCTGAGCTCGCTGAGGTAACTCTAGTATATAGCTTTGCCGCTGCTCGACATTTAAGAATGAAGACGATCAATTCCTTCCTTCCAAAGAGTCTGACAGATATTTATCTAACCCAGAACATTCAGTGACTCTACAAACAAAATACAGACGAGATCGTGAAACTGGACTCTTGACATCCTTAATTGGAATATCTAGGCAAAGATGGAAACCGCTGGGAAGGTATTCGACGGTTCGCTAATCAGAGTAGCGGGTGTTGCGTCGAGAATGACCGCCGAGCTTTGTACGTTGAGCGGAATGTTGTCCGACTGAAAATCAGCTATTAATGGGCTTCGAGGGAAATTCTGTACAAAGGTCAGAAAGTCAGTATGGAACGCACTGGGTTGATATGCAAGTTACAAAGAGAAGCATACCAAGTTCTTCTGTTCAATGTACAAGCCATCCTGCCCTTTCCAGTAGCCTCCGTACCATTGGCCTGAATTTAAGCACTGGTCGAGGATACCCTTCAATGCTTGTTAGAGGAATCTGGAGTATGACTGGTCGGAGAGACCTACCTTGACAGCATTTCTGCATTCACCCGATGAGTCAGCGAGTAGTTTCCGTTCGGTCGAACAACCATTAGCTGATTGTAATCGGACGCATCAGGGGCACCTCCTGCACTGATGCAGATAGTGCCGTTTAGTGATAGCATTTCAGGCCTTGCTGGATCGCCATGCTATTAAGAAGTTAATACATATCTGGGAAACAAGGCTGTGAATACTCACCACTCCGTCGACACTCCATTTACATATCTCGGTGACGTTACAACCACTCTGGTAATAAAATCATCCTCTGCGGCACATCTCAAGATTGACTTTGCAATGTCCTCTTTGCTGGGAGAACCTTGCCCTTCGTTCGTTCGACTCTGATTGCAGACCACTTTGCCAACTTCGAGGTTCAACGAGGCCAGTAGAGCGCCTTCGTTTGAAGCTTCCTGGGAACTCTGGTCCTGACCCGATGGTACAATTGGAAGGTCCCGAATGGCGTTTTCGAGCACGATTGCCTCAACAATGTTGTTAGCAATCCTCATATAGCCGCGGGCGTTCGGAAGCAGGTAGTCTCCATCGACATGCTCCATCGTTGTAGCGGATGTGTGAACCTGCAAGATTCTATATCCTTCAGAGCGCATTTGATTAGCGAGTGCCGCTAGTCGCGCGTTGTATTCGACGATCCTGCGCTGTAACGGTCTCCACCGAGACGGGACTTCGTTGAGGCCGACCATAGGTATTTGGCAAAGAAGAACAAGTGCATGAGGATCTGCGTCATATACGCTCAGAACAAGCTGCGCTAGCCGGTTGGGTGCATTTTCAATGTCAACCTGGAACAGAAGATCGTTTGTTCCTGCAAAGACAATAACTACCTTGTTCTGAATTGTCAAATGCGGTGATTCAAGCAGGTTTCTGTGCAACGTGTTGATAGTCGCTCTTTGATAACACTCATGGCGTTCCCCTGCAGGAGGCCGTCAATATCTGAGGAAAACTGGCCTTACTCTTATCGATCCATATGGGAACCCGTAATAGTTAGAATTCCGGAAAATACCACACATGTGGGGGATGAATCCTTGGAATATGTCCGAATTAGAGTCTTGCGAGCCGAAGGGAACGTAGTCTCCAATAACCATAATGTTAATGACTCTCGATGCCAACTGTCGGGCTGCCTCGTGGTACCTCAACTTGAATAAAAGTAGGTCTTTCGTTGCCTCGAAGCCGCCAGGAAGAGGATGGAAAGTTCTGACCATCCATAGAGGACTTTCCCAGGTGTTTGTGCTGGGATCGTCTGCGTACTTCTCAAATTTCTCGCGGATAGTCGCAAGCTCAGATGCTATTGCTATAGATGATGCATTGTCATTCAAGCCATCAAGTGTGCCACTCGGCGGCCCTGGTATCAACGCTGGGTAGTCTTCTTTCGGAATCAAATGGAAGAACCACGTGCCCCGATCCGCGGCGTCTGGCTCTTGGACGTCACGGCGGCAGAACCGATGGCCAGTGTATATTGGGTCGATATCAACGAAAGTAATCGCCGGAGTATAAAGATACCACGTATCTGGGAGCTGCATATTGGTAACATTGATATAGTCGATCCAGTACTGGAGCACAATTGACCTCGTGAGTGAGTCGGTTTAACTTGATGCGGGTATCCTGAGATACCTTGGGTCCCGCCGGGCCAATCAGCGGCCAGAAAGAAGCCCCATTGCATTGGGTTGTATCAGATTCAAAAAATTGCGAATATCCGGTTTGGAAAATCGCCGTTACAACATTTCTCCCTCTCTCAAGCTGTCCTTGCCAATTAAGCCTGGCAAGTATTTGATTCATGAGCTCGTTGTAGTTATTCCAGAATGGTACCCCATACAGATTGCTTCGAGCGGCATCGAGGACGTCGTCACAAGAAGGACCAATAAAACCCCAAGTACCATAAACGCATCTCATAAGGATCTTTGCAAAGAGAACGTCATTGCCACCTATCGATAGGGTGACAAAAGTAGTCCTGTCTCCAACAGTATCGAGCTGGTAATTAGGATTGGTCGAATCAGTGAGGTTTACAGTAACGTCTCCAGTGCACGCTTTGAAGGTGAATCTGGGCAGTTGCCCTTCAGCCGGGCCGGGCATGAATTCATCCCCTTGGAGCTGAAGCGGGTAGGCTGCCGAGCCGCGAAGACACCGCTGATCCACTGTATCGCCTGCCCCCGGGCCAGCGGCATACGAATCACCAAGCGCGACCCATTCGCTGGGATGCAGGAGTGGATTATTGGAGACATCTATATTTCCATTCGTGGCATTTGATTCGATATCGACGAGGAATGCGCGGAGTAGTTTGGCATAGGTTGGAAGGTTCGGGGTAGGACCAGGGCCAGGATGCTCGTCTCGAGGAAATCGACGAGGGATTTCCGTCCATGGCAACGAGGACTTTTCCTGAGGATGGGGTATACCGAGCGGAAGTGCAAACACTGAAAAGAGTTCTGAGAGACGTTACTAATGGATCTATTTCTCATCCTGGAATTCTAGTGGGTCAATACGATGCCCAATGGGCAATTTCATAATAGATCACACTTACCTACAACAAATACCAATTTAGAAAGATACTTGAGTGATCTGTACATGTTGTGATGATGTCTATGGGGTTATGCGAACTTGGTGTAATTTGAATTGAGAGGAGACCTTGGAAAGAAATGGGAGTGGTAGCAACACAACCAGGCATGGAAATTGTCACATACTTACATGTCTATCTCTCGTTGAGAAAGTGTCCATATCTCTCTTCATAAGGCTACATATTCCATGTGGAGTTGTAGAGAGAAAGCTATCCTCATCGCCTGGCCAAGCCTTACTTCGGCTGTGCAAGACTTAGCCATTTTACACGTCGGATTACTTCATACACTCAGAACTCTGAATCGCTCGATATGAGATAGCACTCATTGGCAGAGCGCAAGGGTCCGCAAACTTTGAAGGTGGCTCGGCTCGTAGAGGCACTGTTTGGAGTTCCTGTTGGATTGGAATATGTGCTAATTACCGACGAAGTACATGTGCAAGAGAAGAGGACATGAAGAAAGAAGAGCAAATTCAAATAAAGGAACAGTTGGTTGGGGGATGAAGGAGTTGGATGCAACACGATCTTCCTCCTCACCATGCACTCTGCCACAATGTCAATCCTCTGCAAAAAGCTCTTATCCGTGAGTGACCACATGCCATGAGGTGCAGGACGTACAAAAAGTCCTTCAAGAGGAGCTTCCACCTATGAAGTGGTTGTCGTCCGATCTGCACGACGCCTCCATCAACCACCAGGAGAGACGCCTCGGTTCGTTATTATCGCCGGGCCACAACACAAGGAGCAGGACAGCAAGTGTAGGTAGACACATCTTAATAAGATCCGGCTGCCTTACTGCATGCTTTCTTGGTATACGTTCGAAATTTGCATTGAATACACTTGTTGGCGGCACAGCGAGATTTGTTGTTGGTTTCAACGACGAAAGCTGTAGGTGACAGATTTGCGGCACAGAGAAATCGACGGAAGCACTTTCTCCCGAATTTTCGATCTCTGCTTCCAACACAGCACCGCGAGCATAGAATATCACAAACTTCCTCTGTAGCTGCATTCTCCAGCCGATTTACCACCTGGATATATTAACCAATCCGGCCTTCCTGCCCGTCTTGCGTCCGATGATGTGGTCGCTCCCTCAGCTTTTCGTTCTCGCTCTTTTTTCAATCTCCCGCCTGTCAATCACAGCCAAAGTTGCTTTACCTATCAAACGAACGACAGAAAGATGGTCGTTTGCTGATTTTATACCAACAAATAGCAATGAATCAATCTGGGAAAATGCCGTATGTTTCTCCTTTCTAGGCAATTTTTTTTTTTGCGAGCTTACTGCAATGCGAAGACTAACCTATGGAGAAGCTTATTGGCTCACCAAGAGAGCGAAGCTACGCCAGCAGGCAATTCCCACGTCCCATGATCCCTCCCCAGAAAAGGCTGCGTGCAAAGGAGCAGATGATCTTTTATCAGTTGCTGTTCACATCCGAGATCAGCATTGGCAGTCCCCCTCAACCCTTTATTGCCTATGTTGACATAAGTTGGGCCGACCTGTTTGTTCCATCTTCAAATTGCACTCTGAACCCCAAATCCCACTGTAGCCAGCACCGGCGGTACAACTCGACATTATCAGAAACCTACAAAGCCAATATGACGTCTGCCGAGCTTTCATTTCAGGGACTCTACACCAAAGGCTACCTCTCCCAAGATACGGTCCACATTGCAAGTCTAAACATTGAAAGCCAGATATTTGAAGAGGCCACACGCTTTCAAGCACAGTACCCGAACGCTCCGATGGACACCGGATTCGGCCTTGCTCGTTTCCGACCACAATACGTCGATTCAACAGTTGATGTCAAAAGCCCCATTCAAAATATCGTCAAACAAGAACTGCTAGACACAAACCTCTTTTCTCTCAAACTCCCCCGGACGGATGCCGAGCTAGGGCAACTGACGCTTGGCGGAATCGACAGTCGATATAGCTCTGCCTCGTTCGTTGACCTCCCCCTTACCAACGTCGCAAGCGATGATATCAATTTCTCGCGATATGCTTCTTGCGGATGGCAAGTTGAGATATCAGGCGTATCACTACAAGGGCCGTCGTTCCCAGAACCACGAGCTGCATTAACGCTAGACTTAGAAGGCTACACAGCCGTATTTTCAAACGAGTTCGACTTCATTTCCGTGCCACCATGGATTGGGATCCAAATCCAGCAACACCTACACCCACATCTGGGTCTGGACGACGAACTAGGCGATTTGCCGTGCTCCATGCGTGACGAGTTACCCAATCTTACGCTATATTTTGGTGGTGGTGCCGAAAATGAGATCGTGCTAACACCGTGGCAGTACCTTTTTGAAGTTAACGATATAAGAAAAGGCCGGCGGTGTGTTCTGCCATTCTCCGCCTGGATGCACCATGAATGGGACGAAAAATCGCCGAAGTGGATATTACTGGGTTCGGCGTTCATGAGCGGCTTGTATAGTGTATTTGACCTGGACAATGAGACCATTTCCTGTGAGTTCAGCTTGAAAGAGTGCACCTTTTGTATTGGCGCTGAACAGATCCAGTTGCCGCCCGAGTGGACTAAGAAATTTATCACGACAGTCCAAACAAGTGCCATGCGACAATGCCTCCGAATGTTGAAATAATTCAGAGCTATACAGTACTTGAAACGTTCTTTATCGCTAATCCCAACCACCGGTTAAAGAGACGATATCACTTCCGCAACTTTATAGTATTTGTACCCCCCCCACACTTTCTCCTCAAAGTTCCCACTCGTTCTCTTCCCATTCATCTCCCGCCCACAAAAGATCGACTCCTTATTTAAACATTCTCCCAACCAAAGGAGCAATAAGTCAAACTTGCGAACGCCGTGTTATCGTTATACGTGACCCACCCAGCCCAGAGCAGCCCACACTTCGAATTGATATCCATTGCCGCAGCATGCCTTCCAGATGAAGCACAGAACGCGATGAATCCCGAAAAATTGTAGAAATAAGATACGACGCACTCGTATGTGAAGTATACATCCTTGTTGGCCGCTATTCCGACGCTGGCCGCCCTGCCGACCCACTCCCCGCTGCGCTGCATTGGGTGTCAAGCGTCACGTTAGCCGCATCGGTATTTACATTCTAATACTTCTTCAGCCTTTTTCTTTTTAGTTTACTTTTGTTTAGAAAGGATTTTTATTTGATAATTTCTTTAGGGTGCGAGTTAGTATCCGAGACCGCCGACATATTTCTCGGGGGTGCGTTTGCCGAATTTGACACTCGAACTGAGTCTGTGAGCGATGGGGGTAGTGTTATTGTTGGGGAGAGGAGCGCGTGTGTTTTTGGTGATGCCTGTAGCTAACAAGAAGCGACTATAGTTAAGCGCATAGTGAGGAGGGTTGGGTTTGGAAAGGGATTGAGCTTGAGGTTGGCTTAAGTCGCGTGAGGTTGTACTTGGAGGGAGCGATGGAAGGAGCTGTGAGAGTGTGAAGGTATATGGCGAGGCGAGAAGTCTTGCTGATCTGATTGAAGACGGTAGAGATGATGGAGCTTGAAGTTGTAATTATATGTGGGGTTATTAAATACTGTCGTTGGGCCACTTGGGTCTCTCTGCGGTTACAGGGTAGCCGCCGTCCGCAGAGCGTATATACATTGCTCTTCCCTTGTTTTGATATTAACTTGATATTTTTGATAATATGGACGTGTTTGTATGAGTACTCCGTGTCAGCGTTTCAGTGTCGAGGTCCTGAAAATACAGTAGGCAATGGCTTGATGTCAAGGAACGTTTCTGTAGAAAAAATGAGTTGAACGAGACTGCGCTTGGCGCCATATCGCAGAACGTTGTCTCATTCGCAGTATTAAAAAAAACATGCTCTGAGACGGAAGGAGGTGAGTTTCTCAAGTAGAGCTCAATTATATTTAATGGAGCTTTGTCGACGCATAGCTCGTTACTTACATGTAGCAGAAAGTCTGAGCCATTGGAGGCGGTAATAGCTTCTCTGTCATGCGGTTCTGCCTGAGTCTTGTGATGAGATGTTGACTTGATGTTTCTCTTTTTCGGTCATTCATCCTCGAGGTCGTGGGCTGGGTTGTTGTAATATATTACGTCTTACAAGGCCCTCAATCGGTGTTACTCTACTCCTTCCAGCGCTACTATCTTCGGCATTAACTTTCGGGTCTTTCTTTGTGATTACTAATTGGTCTTGTCCAGAGTTAATATTGAGGTTGATATTGGGAGTTGAGGATGAAGTTTGTGCCTGAAAGTCGTGCCTGAAAGTTGTGCCTGAAAGTTGTGCCTGAAAGTTGTGCCTGAAAGTTGTGCCTGAAAGTTGTGCCTGAAAGTCGTGCCTGAAAGTCGTGCCTGAAAGTCGTGCCTGAAAGTCGTGCCTGAAAGTCGTGCCTCAAAAAAATGTGCCTGAAAGTCGTGCCTCAAAGATGTGCCTGAAAATGGTGCCTCAAAGACGTGCCTAAAAATGGTGCATGCGGAGATGTGGGGAAGCAAGATCCCTGCTAGAGCTCCGAAGCTCCACCCGAGTCGTGGCATCACCACTCCAAGCCTACACCTCATCGACTCCCAACAAGGCGAAGAATGAGCCTCTCATTCTTTTCTTTCCATATCTTCATATCTATATCCTACTCCGTGCCGTTGTGAGCTCGCTTCTCAACTTCATTTTTTCGCAATGGATAGGGAGAAACAGCCTCTCCTTCCCCCCTCTCACAGCCGTCTGATTGCGACATCCGCAACACGCTCATTATATAGCTTTAGGAGGCGTTGGGTGGTCCCGTCATTTATCCGTGCTGTCGCCATTACCATGTTGATGTTGGCAGCTTTTAGCAGTTGTACAGTTGTCCCACATGAGCAGGTATTGGAGGTAGTTACTGATCCCAAGCATTCAGTTCTTCAATGGAACAACTTCGCTCCCGAGCCACCAGTTTGCATGTCTGCAAGCTGCGTGCACGCTTCTTCCGAGATTCTCTACAACCTACACCCGAATTACGATCACATAGACCCCTGCACGGATACCTATCAATTCATTTGTGGAGGATGGAGCGACCGACACGACCTCCGTCCGGATCAAGGGGATGCATCCGCGTTGAGCGCCATGGCGGAACAAGGCCAGTTGCTTTTGAGGCATGTGGTCGAAGCACCGTACCCGGGATATGAGGCTTCGAGCGAGTACAAGTCATTCGCTGCGGATGAGGATAATTTTGTGAAATTGAAAGACGCCTACGCTGCATGCATGGACGAGAAAACAATTCAAGAAGCTGGTGTGGGGCCCCTCAAGGATCTATTGAGTGAAGTATCCGGTTTGAACATAACCGAAACGGTATTGAAGCTCATGGAAAACGGAGTAGGAGCTCTTGCATCCTTTTACGCCTCGGTTCGTACAGTGCCCATTTCGTCAATCTCACAGCTGACCTTTCGTTCAGGGCGACGACCGAGATCCAGACAAAATAGCTGTCTTCGTCACCCCTCCTCGAGTCATCGGACTTCCTTCAAAAGAATACTATGATGACGCGAAGATTGTTGAGGAATACAAGGAAGTCATTGCTAAAGTTACCACCGCTTTGATCTCCGCCAAGGCCCTTCCAGCAGAATATTCGGACCTCTGGGCCACGAAATCATTCACCGATAGCGTGGTTGATTTTGAGAAGAAGCTTTCTCAAGCATCTCCACCGCCCGAGGATCTCGAAAGTGTTGTCAAATACTACAACCCTTACAGCCTCGAAGAATCAAGTAAAATGCTACCACAGCTTTCAGCCAGTCGCATTATCTCAGCATTAGCTCCCTCGAACTTCAGTACCGATCGTATCATCGTTGGATCACCAGACTACATGAAATCGGTCTCAAAGATACTTGAGAAGACGGACAATGGCACTATACACGGCTACTTTATGTGGAAAGTCGTGCAAGCATACGCATCATCCGTGGAAGATAGTGCAGTCAAGCCTCTCATGCAGTTCAAAAATAAGCTGCAGGGAAAAGACCCCGATTCTTCTCCGGACCGGTGGAGGACCTGCATTTCGGTCGTTGATCAGGACCTTGGCTGGATCCTCAGTCGGTTTTACATACAAAGGGCATTCTCTAGGGAAGCAAAGGAATTCGGAGATGTTATCATACGCGATATCAAAGACCAATTCAAGAAGACATTGAAGTCTACCGATTGGATGAGCGATAGCGTACGCAAACTCGGTATTGAAAAGGTCAACAACATCGTCCAGAAAATTGGGTACCCAACAATTTCTCCAGATATCATGAACCCAGACAAGCTGAAGGAGTTCTATCATTCCGTCAGCGTTGACAATTCCACTTTCTTTAAAAACCGACGAGCGGTTGCCAAGTTTGAAGTTTCAAGGGAATGGTCAAAACTGGGAAAGCCAACAGATCGTAACGAATGGGATATGACCGCACCAACCGTGAACGCCTACTTCAACCCGCCGGGAAATGAGATAGTGTTTCCGGCCGGGATTATGCAAGCGCCTGTTTTCTACGATCCTTCGGTTCCTCAGTATCTCTCTTATGGTGCCTTTGGTTCAATTAGTGGCCATGAGCTATCCCACGGTTAGTGATTGTGTGTTCAAAATATTATTAGACGTACGCTAATTTGAATGTGTAAAGCCTTCGACAGCAGTGGAAGACATTACGACACGATCGGCAACTACACCAATTGGTGGGATAACGAGACGATTAACGCGTTCGAGCAGAGGGCTCAGTGTTTTGTGGAGCAATACGGAAACTTCACCGTTCCTGGGCCCGATGATAAGCCTCTTCATGTCAACGGCCGCTTGACGTTGGGAGAGAACATTGCTGACGCTGGCGGGTTGGGTGCGGCGTTTGCGGCCTGGAAGGCCAGGGACGAGCTCACGCCAGATGCTAAGCTTCCGGGTCTGCTCCATTTTACTAAGGAACAGCTGTTTATGCTCAGTTACGGTAATAGTTGGTGTGGCATGACGAGGAAGGAGGCAGCAATCCAGCGCATCTATCAGGACCCTCATTCCCCGAAGTTTGCGCGTGTGATAGTAAGTGATTTCCGTTCTGGTTGTAATGGATGATGCATTGCTAACATTGGAAAAGGGCACGCTGGCGAATTCAAGGGCATTCAGAGATGCGTTCAAATGCCCTGTTAGGGAGCCGACTTGTAAGCTGTGGTGAAAGTCTCCGACTTTACCAAAGTTGCGTCGGAGCAATCTAATTTTGTTATATGTAAAATTGGAATAGGTTACGCTCGCACTGGAATCTCATAACGAAGGATGCGAAAACCGGGGCTCCGTTGACAGGCCAGACTATCACTATTACTGACGTAACCCAAGAATTTCGCCATTAATCTGCCCTTCACAGACGGAGTTCTCCTTCAGCCACCAGACTCGAACACTCCACCTAGATAGACCCAATCATCGCTCGGTAGACCGTTGCAGGATTCAGGGGCATGTGCAATTGATCCAGTCCAACATCAAAAACATAATAATTTACGCCCTTTGGATCAAGCTCCAGAACATAACCGACCTTCGTTGTCATCACAACTATCAGAATGGCTCTTGGAAATAGCGTCTTCGTCATCGTCCATAGCTTGGCCTGGTGCGAATGTTTTGACGCCCTCATTGACAATACCACGAATCAACTTCTTGGTGAAGAATGAAAGAATCTCACTTCTTTTGAACGTGCCATTTTTCGCCACAAAACCAACCCGGCCCATTACTGTTCTCTCACTAGTAAGATTGCCGTAGTCTCCAGTGTGAAATGATGCCCCCACAGTGGTATTTAATGGAAATATTCCTAGTGCTGATACATTGGCAAAGGCTCCCGTCGGGGCTTGCATTTTACCGTCCAAACACTTGTCGGCCATCGTTGTCGTATTTTATTTTGGGATGCAAAATGCTCTTGTACCCGATGACCATGTAAAGTTTCTGTGGTAAAATGCCAAACCGCAGAGCCTCGCGACCAAGTAGTCAATGAATGGCCTCCGAATGCTCATTCATCAACACCTCGAAGGCTTCGTAACGATCTCTGAGCTTATGTGTCTCTATTATGGAGGATTCGAGGATGATTGTACTGCTCAAGCTTCTTGTTTTAGAGGCAGATACGAAGGGCGTAAGTGCGGCTTTCAACTTTCGAAGATTATGATCGCTTTTCCCTCGATGACTCCTTGTAGGAACTAGTTTGCAATCGGAGACGGATTTGAAAGTGCAGGATTGCCCAACGGATCAAAGTGGCCAAGCACGATGCGACCGAGAAGGCGAGGGAGGCCATCGGCTGCGATTGGGTTCTTGAGGATGGGAAATCGGCGGCGATCCATATTTGTGAGTTCTTCGTGAGATCGATTCCAAATGGATATCTGTCGCTAGAGATACTAATAACAATTAGGTCTTGATGGTTCATGAGACGGGCTTCCTTCGAGTTTGAAGGGCCGGCGACCTATTTTGTACACTTCATGCATGGTCTAAGGCCCGGCTTGAACGGCAGAGTTGGGATGATGGATTTTGAAGGTTAACTAACACCTACCTCTGATTTGGTTTGATTGGTCAGCTGCGCCGAGCTGCTCGGCATTCCTCTACCTCCATCAACACTTGGATGAACAACATGGCCAGACAAAGTGGCCCGATGGGTGCGCTGTGAGCGTGTAGGAAAATGGCTTGTAATTATTAAACGTCTCGTGTTCCTACAATGCCTGTGAATCAGCGTCCGCCAGAAAAGGTCTGCAGGCATACTTGGCTTGCTATTGAATCTCCAAGACTGGATCGTTCTTGTCACCTACGTTGCCGACGAAGTCGATTTTGCTGACTACTGTCCAATAATCCCCCCCAGAAAGCGTGCTATGGATGGAGTGGGAGAAACATCACCCTATCGAACCGCAACACATGCGATATTGACTTGCTCAACCTAGAGATGCGACTGGTTACCCCGTGGTATTGTTCTGGCGGACCCGTCGTCAATAAATATGAATTCGACCGAATCGGGAAGACGACTCTTCTGAAGCACTGCAAACAATGGTGGGGCGAAACGTGCTAGTTTCATATTTTAATTATTCACACATTTGATATCCATAGCCAGAGGTGCTTTGTCGCCAAGTCACCAGACAGCTACAAGATCCAGGTCAGAAAGTGTTAAGAGGGTAGTCCATACTGTTTTATCTTTGCTTAGTCATCATTGGTCCGTGCACCACAAGCTCGTCCTCATGCAGAATATTCGATATAGTTTATCTCAGTTGACTCAGCCGCTTCGCAGAGGAATTTGAGTTACCTCAGCAAGCTCAGACCAAGAAATTTGACCCCCTGTAGTTTGTAGCGGAGAATTAAACATCCGCATACCGATATCTACTAAACCCTTTCCAAACAGGCGGTCAATTCCTTGGTCTAAGGGACTTTGTTGTGTTTTATTAAGCGGCGCAGCCGATTTTGTATAGCAGGCAGTTACCAACTTTAAAGAAATTAATCTATCCTCTTATAGCAGCTACGCCCTCTAAAATACTACTAAATTAATTAGTAGAACCTACTTTATTATTAATTAGTATATTAGCTATATATACGCCCGTATAGTTAAGTAAGAGGCGCCGCTAAATAGTTAATAAAACCGCAATTAAACCGCCTGCCCCTACTATAAATACAACTTTAACCAACCCTTAAACGCCCGCGCCAACGCCTATAGAGATATCCGCCGAGCGGATATTAAGGCCATTTACTAGAGAGGGTAAGATTTGCTTTATTATAAATTATTTACGGGACTAGCGGTGGTTCTTTACCGAACTATTCTTAGAATAGATAAAATATAGTAATAGTAGAAGAGGCGCCTTAAAAAAGAAAAAGGTAGTAGAGCTTATTAGCGCCCTGTTTAATAATAAAGACGTTAGGGATAGAATTAAGAAGAAGGCCGGAGTCTATACGCTTCTAGTTAACTTTACTATTAATATTATTTGTAAAGAGCTCCGCAATCTATATAAAAACACCGCTATCTTTAGCCTATAGAAGAAGAATATAGAGTTTAAAGATCTTAATATTATATAAAGCTACGCTTTAATTTAATAGTATACTCTCTTATTATACTAATTAATTAAAGAACTATTAGTACTAAAATTAAATTACTAATAATCTCTATATAGCGAATAAATTACTATAGTTACTTTTATTCTTTTATTAGAATTTATATAAAACTTTACTAACTATTTTGCCCGCCTACTCGGCCTTTATTTATAAGGCCTTAGTATTAAGCGGCGGGTGCTATCTCTTCTTTATAGACTAGGGCTTATTAATAGGTATAAAACTCTTAACAGTCAAAAAATAGGGTTAGTAGAACGCTTAAAGAAAGGTTCTAATATTATTAGTAGATATACTAGCGCTAATAATATTAAAGAAGCTAGTTAAGTCTATAGCCGCCCTTAACAATATCTATATTATATATAATAACTTTAACTATCTTAAATAAGCGTAATATTAGGTTATTGGCAATACTAGCCTTTTCTATTTTTATACTACCGGGAAGATTATGCGCGGATATTATATACCCCCTAGTGGCCTTTAATAAAGTATACTAAATAAGCGTATAGTTCTCTATATAGAGAATATTGTAAAGGCACTAGGAAATATTTATAATAATATTTAGACGTAAATCTTAATAAGTATTATTATAGACGCTAT
>KV745523.1:0-13953 GCA_001692735.1 Lepidopterella palustris CBS 459.81
TGATGCAAGTACAATAAAGGACTATTATAACTAGGATTTTCCAGGCCTTTGGGAAGGAATGGACCAGAATAATGTGCCGTATATGGAGAAGTATTGTACAAAGCAATATCAACTAAGATGTAGAGCAAATAAGAAAACAATTTGGCATTAAACTTACACATCAAAAGGTCTGCAGGAATTCGTCGCGCAGGGGCCACACCACCAAACAACATCAACAACAAACTACTTCAACGCGCTATTATGCCACCTTCAACGCCTCCTAGCAGTCCTAAATGTCGAGAACACAATACTATTAAACGCTGCCGATTTTTTGACGCCTATAATGCCAAGGAAAATACAACCTCTCTTGGAGAAATCGCGCGTTTACCCTAAATTAATATCCCGCCTTTAACAGCACGTACTTGGCTTAAGAAAAGGGAGATCCTAGGCGACCAGGCGCGTAGGCAAACAAGAAAGACTAGTTCTAGATTAAGGAGATATAGTAAGGTATCTATATTGGACCTTAAACGCCTAATAAACTAAAAGGACCCGATCTACAAAGCCTTATATTTAGAACAAGCCTAAACCTATAAGCGCAATCCCTCAGCGCGTACTCTACAATACCACGCAGCTTAAGACGGTGCTAGGCGCTTTAAGAAAGCCTATACTATTAAGATCTCTATAGTAAATAAGCTAAAGCGCGTAAACTATAGCGCGGAGTATAAAAAAGAGATCCTTACGGGTTTTTAATAGTTTATATAGTTTATAAATAAAGTATAATTCTAATTTGTAAAGCTATAAAATAAAGCCGAGTATAAGCTTTGGTATTTAGGGTAGGCAGGGTAGAAGAAGTAGCTTAAAAAGACAAAAACGTCCGAGCTTAATATTACTATATACTACGCGGCTAATATCTCCTATAACTATAAAGGAAAGCCTATATTCTATAAAAATCTAAAGAAACCTTTAAAGAAAACGTATAAACCTTAAGCACCTTATAAGTCTAAGTATAAGATAGAGAAACGATATTAATAATAGGTTAAAGACTTTAAAGCTTCCTAGCTAGAAGTTAAAGTTATTCTAAAGGGAAATACTATATCTTAGAAGTTCTACGTAAGGAAAGCTTTACCGTAGTATATATAATAAATTTAAGAGTTAGAGAAGTAATTTAGATATTAATTTTAGCTTTAAAAGGATAAAGATTTATTATATAGAAATTACTTAAAGAATAATATATACGCCTAGCTTAAACGTAATATAGATCTACTTATTCTTATTTATGCTATATAATCTTTAGACCTAAATTTTATTAAGTTAATTTAGCGTATTATAAAGCAGCATTTATAGGGAAGAAAATAGTTAACTATTACCTAGTTTAATGCGGATATTTAGGCAGAATAGAGTAAGGTTATAATAGCAAATATTCGTAAACAAATTAGAGAGGTGCCCTGGCAATATAAGAGAGTGCAGGAACTTAATAGGAAGCGTATTAAAATAGATACGTGGTAGTTATTTAGTGTATAGCTTAAAATAAGGGGTTGAATTTTTGTGAGGTAGCCCCTGCGCGACGAATTCCTACAGACCCTTTAATAGGCTTAGTTGGATATACCTCCTAGCGTAGCAAACTTTCGTGTTACGCTAGACATACTGTTAATAATAATTTTCTAATATTGCAGAGAGATATTAAGGCTCTAATAGAGTATTTTTAAAAGGTTTAGAAGTAATAAGAAATTAATATTAGCGCTGTAGCAAAGAAATTATATTACACTATACAGCTATGCCCTGCTATTTTCTACTAAAAGCATGCTATAGATAGCTATATTACAATAATTCTTTTTATAAGATAAGTTGTTAAAACTAAGTAGAAGCTATAGAATATATTTAATATAAAGCGGAGAATATTTAAGCGCGCATATAGATTCTATATGGTGATGAAGTGGAGGTACCCCGAAATTCGTTCGGCACGGAGGGATGTTCGGCACGCTGGGGGAGGTTGATGTCCCTGCTTGTTGATGGGGGCAGCAGGTAATGGGGTCCGGGGAGGGCCGCCAAGAAATGGGCACCTAGAAGCTACTAATCGTGCGAGACTGACTGGGGGCACCTAGCGCTCAGCATGAAGGCAACAAGCAAGATTGTCATTGCGGGAGAGCTGAATCTCGACAACCCAGCCATCCTCCTCGCTGTCCGCGCTCTCTTTACCAGATACGCCTCCAAGCCAGCAGCCGAAATCCCATCGGCCTTTGTCCTCATGGGCAACTTCATCAGCCAGGCGGGACTGGCCGGTGCTCCGGGAAGTGGTAGCATCGAGCACAAGGAAATATTCAACGGCCTGGCCGCCGTCTTTTCCGACTTCCCGACCGTCCTGGCACGCACGACGCTTGTCTTTGTGCCAGGCGATCAGGATGCCTGGCCCTCGGCTTTCTCTGCCGGCTCGGCCATTCCTCTGCCTCGAAAACCAGTGCCAGAGATGTTCACAACGCGGATACGGCGAGTCGTGGCCGAAGCGAATCGCGAGATTTGGGGCCGGCAGAAGAGCAGCGGGGTCAAGGAGGGGGAGGTGGTGTGGACCACGAATCCTTCCAGACTGACGTGGTTCGACTGTGTTGGCGAAATGGTGCTGTTTAGAGACGACTTTAGTGGCCGATTACGCCGCAATGCGGTTCGGTTCTCTACGCCGCAGGGAGAAGAAGGCCAGGATGACAGCGAGGATGTCGTCATGTCCGGGGCGCTGTCTGCTGCTGACGCAATGGAAACAGATGGCGAAGAGCGGAGAGAAGCAGAGGCCGAATCTAGTGACGGAGGTACATCGGCGGAAGAGCAGTTGGACGCAGATACCCTCATTGCTCGGCGGCTTGCCAAGACGATTGTCGACCAGTCCCATCTGGCGCCGTTCCCGCTGCATATACGGCCCATACATTGGGACTACGTCGGCGTGATGTCGCTGTATCCGCTGCCCACGGCGCTGGTGGTGGCCGATGCGGAGGCGCCGGCGTTTGCGCTGAACTACATGGGCTGCTGCGTGATGAATCCGGGAAGGCTGGTTCGAGGGCAGACGAGGGGAGCGAGCGAATTGGATAGAGTAGGACATGATATCGCGACGCGGAGAAGTCTTAAGTGAAGAATAGTTTTTAACAAAACTAGGATGGAAAACCCATTACGCCAGCCAGTTACCACGAAGCCGTATAATGCACCACCAAAAACGCCTGCACAATCGCCGCTGGGTGAATCTTCGTAGTCAAATCCTCCAACCCACCCTTAATGTTCCACTTGCCCAACGGCTTCCCAATCGCCTTTGATGCGCCCTTGATCGTGTTCGGCGTCCACTGCGACATCGTCAACAAATCCGTGTCTCCTGCCGTCGTCCCGTCCGCAAACACATAAAACTTGAGCGCATCCGGCGTGTACGTGCTCTTGAACGCCGGGTCGATCTGCACAAACAGGTCAATGTTCGTGATAGTAATCGCCGTCGCCGCCGCCAGCAGGTACGGCAGCCGGTCGCGCGTGATGTTGACCGACAGCTGCTGCGGCGCAGGCGGAGTCGCAGTCGACGGCTGCACAAACCGGTTCCATGCGTCTGGCAGCTCGTGCTTCAGGTCGATTAGGCGCGCCAGCCCGTTCTGGCTCTCGGCAAGGGCAATGGCCGCAATGGCCTTTTGCTTGAGCTCGGTGATGACCTGGGCCTGCAGCGCGTCGCCGCCCTCGCGGGCCGTGTAGCGCAGCGTGATGACGGCATCTGTGATGGTCCCGTAATCAAACTGGCGGAAGTCTGTCGGGATCTGTAACTGCCAGCTGCTGATGGCGCCGTACCGCTCAAATGGCATATATCTGTCGTCGCGGGCGCTGGGTTCAAAGGTGCCGCTGTCGTTGACGGCGGAGCTGGTAACAATGGCCTGCAGGTGGCCGTACAGGTCCTGGAAGCGGATGTCGTTGTCCGTGCGGGCGTACTGCTTCTTGCCCGTCGACAGCACGCTCGAGATACGGATCGTCGACTTGATGAGAGACAGCTTGACCGCGACGGAGGCGTAGGGACCCGTGATGCAGGGGATCGTGATGTTGACCGACTTGAGGCGCCGCATGTAGTGCCCTGGACAGTCGAGGTCGAATATCGCCTCTGGAATGTCGAAGAAGCAGTTACCACCCTGCTTGAACTGCAAGAGTGCTACAGGATTGAGCTGGGCAAGAGAGATGTTCTTGGTCATCTCGTACTCTCGCTCGTCGCCCTCGAGATACGCCGCATCGAGCCTCTTGAGATCGACCATCAGTCGCTCTCCGGCGAGCAGCCCCTTCTGCGTGCTGTCCCAGTAGCCAAATTGAATAAAATCAGAAGTCTGAATGCCCAGTTCGTGGCAGTACGCTTGCTCGGCTTCCTTGGCCGTCTTGTATGCAAGCGAGTATGCGGTGAAATAGAGGGCAGAAACTTGTTTGGACATCCAAGAATACAGTTGTTGGTTTGAGAATTTCGCCCGCATGTACGTGTCAATCTCCTGAGCATTGGATATCTGGAGATCATGGTTGTCAAGCTCCTTGTCAGCCACGGCTTTCCTGACGTTCGCGGCCGCAATCTGAATATCAAACTGGGAAAGTTCCTTTGACGAAGTTGCTATTTGGAGATCCCAATCCTCGCTTCGTCTGTAATAGCCTGCAAGAGTCTGCGACATTGCAGCAGTCTTGGACAACAGGCCTGCCGATCTGAACAAGAATTGGGCAAACTTGGACGCAGACTTGCTGACATTCTGGCCTCCAAAGGTAGCTCCGATCGAGGTTGGAGCACCAATCTTAAGGTCCGGGATGAGACTCAGCCCCGCAGAAACCGGTTGCGTTGCCGCCTCAATGGTCTGGATGACCAGCGATGCACCCTCAAGGCTCATGTGGGTGATTTCCCACGGGTTCATGAACGAGAGGTTAGTGTAGTGCTGGTTCCTCTCGTTCACAACCGCCTTTCCTGCAACAAGCGCATCGACCTGTTTGCCGGCCTCGTCCGCTTGCATGCTCTTGACGTCCCGAACGGCCTTGAGCAGGGAGATTTCCGTCGACGAGTGCAGCAACGCCAACCCTTCACTGTCTTGTTTCTCCAACGCTTGTAGTAGAGCTGACCCGAAGGCGCGCACTTCATTGACCAGGTCCATTGCCTTCGCTGCCAAGGTACTGTATCGATACAGCGGCACAACGGCAGCCACATCGCTAAGTACGCTGCTAATGTCGACGCCGGCAGCCTTGGCCTGGATGAGCAGCAGCGGGTTGATGGGTGGATCCCACAGCGCCAGCTCGCGAACAATACCTTGCAAGTTCATGCAGTTGCGGATCTTGAAGAGTCGGTCTGACACAGTGTCCCAGTACCCCATGAGCTTCTGATTTCTTGGCACACAGAAGAACAGCATGGTTGGAGTCGCTCCTTGAAGGATGTGGATCGGCGAGATTCGAATGTCGCTGGATGCAATGGACGAGTAATTCGGCACCAACTCTTCAATTTGCACCAAGGCGTTGGAAAAGGCATCCAGCTTTGAATCCAGCGAGTTGTACGTCTGGACGACCGGCGTCGCTCGTGCGGGAATATCAGCCGGCCGTGGTCCGAGGATGTTAGCAGCCAAAATGTAGAGTTGAGTAGCTTCATTGATTGCCTCGATCGTGTCTTGCCTAAACAACTGGTCGCCCCATGCGATGAGGTTGTCCAAGTATTTCATCACGGTTGCCATCTGGAATGCCATGATGCGCATACGAGCCACTAGGAACGGGTTGAAGGGATTTTGCCGCCATTCCTGGACGCTGAGCTCCATGTCATTGAGGAACTGCTTCTGTGCCGCCGTGAGTTGGGCATATGCGGCGGGATCGCCTCTTGCGGCTAGGGTGCGGAAAATATTCGAAATCGTCTCATCTTGGTTGTTCTGCATCTGCACAAAAGGCTTGGTCTTCCAGTACTTGCTCGGGCTCGGCAGAGACGAAGTGTCTGTAGGATCAAAGATATATCGGAGCCACGTCTGCGCGTCAGAAAACTGCTGGTTGCTGCTCAGTCTATCCGCTATCAGCATTGGGATATGGTAGAACAACTCCCAGTTGTACTGCGAGTAGGAACCACCGACGGAAAAGTCGACGGTTTCGTCGCAGTTAGAGTCTGGATCAAAGTGGGCAGCAACTGGGCTGTATTGCGCGCTGAAGGTGCCGGATGCTGGAGGTGCAAGCTGCTGCTCCGGTCGCTGAAGCACTCCTGGTATGCCATCTCGGTTGAAATCCTGCATGAATTGGACGACATACGGGTGGTAGAAGAGATCAAACTTGAATCGTCTGAAGCTTGGAATCTCAATTTTGAGCCACGACGCCGGTACTTGATAGCCAGTTAGGCTTACAGGCGTTGGAAAGATGCTGGCAGGGAAATCGGTAGTAGCAATCGAACGGGTTGCAAGACTGGTGAGTGTCGCTGCGGGTACGCTCGACTTCACGGCAGCCAAGCCGTTTCCAATATCTGGAACTGCCTTGAAGCCGCCGTTCAAAGGAAAGGTGCGGAGCGTTTGGAAGGTTCCTCCTTGCACCGCGGGCGGCAGAACTGGTCCTTGGACAATCGGAGTGACTGGCGAGAGTCGATTGACGTAGCCTGCCACAAGCCTTCCATCCAGCCAGGCCGGGTTCGCTTGGCTTGCCGTGGTAAGTCCGAAAAGAGGAAGTGGGAACGGGATGTTGATATAGGTATCGATAGGCTCTACGAAGAAGGCGCGCTGGTCATGCTGGAAAAAGAATGGCCGCTGGGTGATGAACTGCTGGTCCTGGGGAGCCCAGACGAGTGAAAATGGGGTGCCTGGCGTTTTTTGCAATGCGGCAACTTGGACCATTTGCAGTTGTGCTTGTGTCAGCCATCCGCGAGGCGGGTTAGGCTGGCCCGTTATGTCAACGGGGAGAGTGAGCTGCTCATCAATGCCAATGATGCTGAGGAGCAATTGAACCAGGGTGTCTTCGGTGAAGCCCATAGCATTCAGCACGGTACCGGCCGCTGGAGCTAGATACGCGATCCATGGCATCATAAGAAACTCCACCGATTCCTTTATGAACGTAAGCCAATCCGGATTCTGCGTGAAGTGGAACTGTTTGTCCACTACAGTAGGGGCCCCTTTTATGCCATCGAATTCAAAGTAGCCAAGGAGACCCGGTTTCATGATATTTGACAGGACGTGGATCCGCAGCTTGTTGTCTGTTGTGATTTCGGACTTGCAGCTGAGTCCATTGCGGCCGGTTCCCGCAACATTGAGAAGTGGTGGAGGATCGCTCTCATCAATGGCCAAACCAGTCTTGATAACCGCCAGTATGTCGTCTGAGATCTTCTTGGCAAGCCATTTGCCGTCCTTCATTTCCGTCCACGCGAGTTTGATTTCCCAATATGTCCCGCCAGCAGGCACGTTGGATCCTGCTGAGGGCATGGTTATGGGCTGTTGAAATTGCTTCGCGGTGAATTGCAGCCAGCAGAGGTGCAAGGTCCTGTTCCACATCACTGGCACCACATGGTCAGACGCTAGATCGATGTCGACTTTCTGCCAGGGGTTCCAGATTTTGGCGTTTCTCCGAACCCGATAGTAGACATCCCTTGGAGTGCCGCGAGTGACGGCGAACACATGGAGATTGTCTACCCCCTGCACACCCGTGGCAGTATTTTCCGTCTCGTGGTAGTAAGACAATACCTTGAGACGGCTGACCTCGTGCAGCTTCTCCAAGTAATTTCCAAACGCTGTTTCTGCAAGATCGTTGGTGATGTTGTTCTGCTGCAGGTCGTTTTCGAGGTCGGTGAAGAAAGGCGTCTTGTCGTCTCGAAGCGATGGGTCCAAGAAATTCTCCGGATACATGAAGATTTGCCGATTCGCACTGGATATGACCTGCGACTTCAGCCATGAATCCCACTCCAGCCATTCATCATCAACTTCAGTGTCCGCTGACACATCGGGCTCGAGGTTCATCAAGCACCGCTGCACAAACAGCTGGACGGAGCAAACAGCCTGCTTGATTCTCGACGTGAGCTGGCATGGCCCCATGTCAACGTCAATCAAGTAGTATGCGAAGAGGTCGTTATCATTGCGCCATGTGATGCCGCTGCTTGGAGGGTTCGCGAGCAGGTACGCTACCAAGGCTTGCCGCTGCTTGTCGCGCAAAATATTGCGGAGTGGCCGAGACACCGTCTCCCAGGTCGGCTGGTCGTACTTGGATTTGACGGTTTGGACCGCGATCCGTGACTGAGGCTCCGTTGCATCAGGCGTAGATAGCTGTGCAAGGTCTGCGGACGAACATCCAACTTTCCGTAGGAGCGTGAAATATTGGACGAGCTGAGATAGGGCAACTTCGTCGTCGTATGCGGTTGGAAATGTAAAGTTGTACCCTGTGGCGCCCGTGATACTTGCCAAATCAGCCGCATTCCAGTTAGTCCATTTCACAATTGCATCAAAAACTGTTTGCTGTAAAACTCCAGACTGGCGGGCAAGCGAGAAAATTCCATCGAGTGCATCTTCGCCTCCAGAGAAAGAGTCCCTCAGCTTTGTAAGGGCCGACAATCTCTCCCATCGGACAAACAAGTCAGTTGTCGTGCCTGCTGGGACGAGCTGGAGTGGTAGGTTGTCAAGATCCAGCCATAGCTTGTAGTTGAAGAGCCAGCCTAGTTGCGTCACGGTCAACGTGAACTTGTTTACGACCATTGCAGCTTTGTACAACTTGGCATATCCGTCGAACAGAGTGGGGTATAAAACTCTTGTGATTGTAGTTGCCGGACTACTCATCAGAAGTGATTTGTCCAGGAACACATCCAGGAGAAGCTTCGAGCTGGAATGGAGCCAGGTTGAAACCAATTGTGCAGTTACCTGCGAGTCCAACGCCATTGTCTGGCCAAGTCTGACGAGCAACGCCTGCGTTGTTTGAATGCTCTGAAGCTTTGGCAACAGCTTGCCTAGGATGAACTGAATCCTAGAGCTCACAGTCACGAGAGTGCCATTTGAGACGTCCGCGTCAAATAGCGCAGAAACATCAGTCGGGCCCAGCAGGATCTTATCCGCTGTTGTGGGAGCAGTGGTGCTCAGATCAAGAAGCTTTTGTATGGCATTGTTGAACTCAGTGACGGTAGTTGGGTCGGCCGTTCCAACAGCCTTGGTTACTGCTTGGAGCTCCGATGGGGAGAGTGCACCGATGGAGTGCAGAGTTGACGTCGTGGAATCAAAGTACAATTTCTTCCGCAGTGCGACTGGAATCTCAAGCCCTGCCGGCATAGCTGACAGCGGGGTTTCCACTTCAACTGGCGTGAACGTACGGAGATATAGCGCTAAGAAGGTTCTGGGTAGAGCAAACAATGCCCCAACAGCATTGTCAAAATCAGTCGACGCTCCTGCCAGCCCGGTGAGAGTCTGCTGTTCAGCCAACATCATCACACCCTGGAAGGCCAAGATTTGATTGGCCGCATCGTACGTGCATCTGTCGCCAAGCGGCGACGATATCAAGCCGCTTGGTGGTGGCGTTGCGAGTGGCACAGTATATGAGACGGTTCCGTTGAATATGGACAGGGCCTGCGTGATGACAGACTGATCAAGATTCAGTAGCGGCAGTTTGGTCTTCAGCAGCGTGGTATCCTGATCGAGTGTATTGTCAGACGGGCGTGTATTGTCTGCTTCGATCTTTTGTTGTTCAGACCTGAAATTGTCGAAAAAGTCTGCAATGGTTTCATCCAACGGATCGAGTCCGCTCCCGGATGCGAAATCATCTCGGAGAAGGTAATTGAGTTCCTGAAGCGAGAAATTCGAGGCAATCACATTTTGTGCTCGCTGTACAAAGTCGACAGTGACTGCCGATGTAGAGAACGGATCAATGTTTGTGATCTTTAGCAGGGCCGTGTAGTCTGATACGGAAATTCCAAGCGAGTGAGCGAGAACCGAGTGGCGATACAGGCTTGATAGATTATTCAAAGTGAGATTCCCGTTTGGAAGAATAACCGGAAGTTGCATTGCGGTCAGGTCAGCCTGACTGATATTGAGAGCACTCAAGAGCTGATTAGAAGCAGCAGCGATGGTTCCGGTCAGAGCAGTAGCATCGGCCGGAAAAAGGGGATCAGGAATATTATTGACGGTTTGATTGCGGAAGATTCTGTCGTAAAGAGATTTTGCCGTCGTCTGAGACTCTTCATCTTCGAAATCCACAAATTTTGTAGTTGAAATTGGCGCCCAAAAGGCGCAGACAGTTTCAATGTCCAGCCCGTTAAGCAGCGCCATCAGCCTCTGAACGTTTGCAATCTTGACTAGGAGATCTTCCGTGCAAGCAGGATACAGATCAGGGCTAACCCAGGATTTGGCGGCCAAATATGCGTAGGCCTTGCCAACGTCCAAGATGCCCCAGCCTAGGACCGACAACGCGCGATATAAGCGGATGAAACTGTGCATGTTCCGGAGATCTTCGATTGAGAGACCTCGAATTTGTAGGAGGTTCAATTGACAGGTGTCCGCTGGAGCTCCTTCTCTCGCCACAAGTCTAGGTAAAACCTGGCCTTTACGTGCTGGGATTGGACGCAGGTAAGGCATCAGTTCCAAGAGGTTCAACAGCTCTCCGTACGTAAGGGTACTCTGCTGGAGGAACACATCAACTCTGTTGGTCAAGGTGATATTGTAAGCCAGGGGGGAGTTCAATGGCGAGGTTGTCGCCGGATCAGGAATTTCTCCACTTCCGGAGCTTGCAGAGAACCCCCAAAAGTTCCAGGGCCCAGGAGTTGGTGAACCGGCCTGACCAGTCGTCCCGTTGACAATAATATTGGCATTCTCCACCGTCAGGCCGAGCAGCTCATTGGCAATCGTGCCTTCACTGAGAACTTGAAGCGGTGTGTCTTTGGACAGGACTTCCATCAGCTGATACCGCTGAACATCGATATGGGCGAGGTACGATCTGATTGTCTCAGTCCACATGGCAAATGGCAATGTCACTGGGTAAACCATGGCTGCCAGAGAGGTATAAGCCGCAGCATTCTGGTATTGAGGATTGGCAGCCCGCTCTGCGGCGGTCCCCTTTGTCTGTCTGCTTCGAGTCGAGACGAATGGCTGGTTAGTGTCATCCATCGCGATTGCGTAGGTGAAGTCCTGTTCGTCGATGGACCAAATTTGCCCTTGTTTGAGGATAGTTAATATGGCGTTGTCAGTTAGAGGTGGGATAAATTGTGATTTCCATGTGCCAATTTGACCTGCGTCCATATCGGTAACAGCTTGTGAAGGCAGGTAAAAGGACTTGAAGACGGGCGAGGGGGCGATAGCTTCTTCCAATATCTCGATGCAGAGATCGATGTAAGGTACTGGAGTGTTGGTGTTCTCGCAAGTGAGTTCAATGCCTCCAATGTCTCCCCGTCGGTCAAAAAGAATATCCTTCGCTGTGAGAGTCTCCCGGATTTCGCCCACTAGCCGGGTCTTGTATGTCACCGATTTGATGCTGCCATCTGGATTGCGTGTAATTGTGTCAATCAACAGCCGATCGCGCAAGAAGTGTAAAATATCGACCAGGTACGCGGCTGGCCCATCGACTGCTCTGCATCCCTCGCATTGGCACATGTCCATAGATCCAAACAGAGTACTCAAGTCTGGAATCTCCGCCCCCAGCTCCAAATTGCCAATGAAAATTGGTCCAAAGATAGGCGGAAAGACTCTGCTAGAAGCAAAGCCGAAGTTGGTGAGCAGAGACGAAGCAAAGGCATTGGTTTGACTTGCTCGCTCGTAGATCGGAAGGGCTTGAGCTTCTCCGCCAAGAGCATTTCCAAATTTGGACAGAAAGGAAGTGCGGCCCATGCGTGCGATTTGCATTGACGAGGTTACTCCGCTTGCAACCAATGTCCGCATCTGCGTGTATTGTGGAGCGACGCTGTATATCCGCTGCATTGCCGCTACGTTGGTTTTTAGGTCATCAACATTCTTGACGCCATCCAGCTTTGCGGACGAAGTTGTCAGATATTGCACCAAGCGTGTCGTCTTGATATTAAACGTGGGATTAGCTGCAAGAAATGTCTGCACGTCTGCTTTTCCGCTCAAGACGCCGTGGTTGGTATCGTCATCCGTGTCTGAAAGTCGAGCAGTGACAAACTGCGTCGGAAATGTGTCTTCAAAGATGTTTGTCATGGCTTTAGCCATCGCATTTGCCCTGGGGAGCGTAGCTGAATCTGGTATTGCAGTCGGGGCACTCACGTTAGGCTGCTGAATGATGCCGAGCCACTTCGACTCGCTGAAAGTGGCGAGATCTTGGACGGTAGAAAACTCTTTGTTCTGCTGGCGCTTTTGCAATTCGGATATCAATGGCCCATGGTTCAGCGTGACCATTCCAAACTGAATGGATTGCTGGATCTTCGCCGCCTGGCCCTTGAACGCGGCGCTCGCATCGAGGGTTTTCCAAAAATCGTCAATGGTTCCATTGTGATCGGCAAACGCCTGAACGAAATCTGCAGGGTTTTGCATGCCTGAAGAAGACAGAACATCAGCCAATGGTGATGGTTTGGTGGGATCGGAGGGCTGCTGGAGGGCCGATTGAGAGCCCAGCTTCAGGAACGCCGCCTTTATGGCATCTAGATCAGTTTGTGACTTGGTCGCAATGATATTGTTTACAATTGCCTTGTTTAGGGCGGACATGATCACGTCGATATTAAGTGCTGTGAGGGCCTTTATGTCGGTGGGCAGACCTTCTCTAAATAGGCCATAGAAGGTATCTTGGCTAATTACGTTGTTTGTCGAAGCATTCACCTTCCATGCTGTGACGAGGAACTGGATATTCGTTGGGTCAAGGCCAGTTTCACCGGCAAGGAACGAAATGTCCTGGTGCGTATCATCCTGCACCAGGTCCTCGAGTTGCGCGCCATCGAGCAACGGCTGCACAGCAGCCAGAGTCAAGTCATACTCGGATGGGGTCGACGCGTCTGGTGGACCTACAACAATATCGACTGTTGCCTGCACTGGGGCGTTGAAATAAATTTGAGATTTGACCAGCGGCGTTTTGGTGCCGCCAGTATGCTGCTTGGAGGGATCAAAGACGGAGAGCCGGAGGTCTGCGGTGCCCTTTTCAGCCCTTCGGAAGCTCGCAGACGAATACTCTATGCAATAAGCTCCGGCTGGAGCAGTGGTTTTGGTGCGACCGAGGAGCTGCTCGTGACGGAGATCGACGTCGTCAGCCTCGACGGTCAGCCCAACCAGCGGCCTGCCGTACTGATCGCTGACATGGCCGCTAACAGAATAGGCCGGGTCATTGCCAGGCTGCGATGGCTGCGATGGTTGTGATGGCTGCGATGGGCCGGAGCCATGAGGCGGTCGCGGGCCATAGCCGCCAGGGGTAGGCCATGGGCCATGACGCATCTTTCTTAGCTGTTGTCGATCCATGGCTACTATCGATTGAGTTGATACAAGTGCCCAAAGCTTCCTCGGGCAATATCTGCTAATGAAGCAACGGATATGGTAATCCGAATGTCTGTACAGCTCATCAGCAAATAATTTGGGACAATCTTCAGCTATGAACTTACGAGTTGTACAATATCAGGCCGTATGGTTTAATGCTTGATCATCAAATCGTTGCATATAGCTTGAACGTAGCTGCATCAATGCTCCTGAAAGATTCGGTAGCAATGTAGCGACTGTTCACGGCATTCGAGCCCTGGCGGGGTGGGACTGGAGACAGAATCCGGTTGAGAGCTAGATAAGTGAAAGGTAGGCCCCTTTTGATTTCAGAAAAATGAGAGATGCGTCGTTTGAGCTTCACGACACGATGTTCGGAGGAGGGAGGGGGAGGCCATGTGGATGGGGAGGAATGCTCAGAGCTGTGCGGAACCCTGCATCGAAGCTGAAGATGCTCTCGAGCAAAACTCCAACGCGGCGCAAGGAGGCGCCAAATCATGTAAGTCGCGACATTTGCCAAGGTGTTCAGCCTTCACCAACCCCGCGCATTCTCTGAGCCAATTGGGCGCTGAGCCTGCTGACCTCCAATCTGCAGCTCCAGCCCTTGGCACATGGTGGTGGA
>KV745524.1:0-13935 GCA_001692735.1 Lepidopterella palustris CBS 459.81
GTACGCTAGTATACGAAATTTATCCGTTATCGACGATAATCGCGATAATTTATCGACGATAACGATAATTTATCGCGATAAAATACCGTTATCGTTGCCCAGTCTGCGAGTTGGCATGCGTCTCGATAGCGTAATCTGCCATTTCAACTTACAAGCCCAAAAGAATAGACTCCAGATTTGTACCTAGACTCTTTCGTAAAAATTGGACAGTGGTAGTAATAACCAATTGCATTGATCCGTAACTGGAATCTCAGAAACTTTAACAGGGCACCAAAAATATTCCTGTAAGCCTAATCCCGTCCGAGTACAGCAATTAATCACCGCTCGCAGCACAGGGGCCACAGGGTACATTGGCGGAGATGTCCTGTATATGATACATTCTCAGCATCCAAATTGAACTATCGCCGCCTTTGTCAGGAGCCAAAAAAAAAGGCGCTCAAGTCTCTGCAGCATATCAGAATGTAAAATTGGTGTATGGCGACCTTGACGCATCCGATTTCATCAAAGCCGAGAGCACAAAAGCCGACATTGTGATTCGTAAACAGCCCTCCAAGATCATGAAGGCAAAGGCTAATATCACGTACCGACACGGCAAATGCATCAAACTATGCATTGAACTGCGCAGGCCATTGTAGCTGGCCTGGCTAGCAGCCATTCGAAAGTCTACCTAGGATACTAGCTGCGCAGGCGGAATTAGCATCCTGGCCTTCGAAGACTCGAAAGCCGAGAGATAGGGCGAGCCCTCCCCGGAAGGGGACGACGGTTTTGACGGCGTAGATGAGCTCACGCACCTCTCAGCCAAAGCTTTTCGTCGCAACATCACGCAATTGTATTAGACGCAAAAATCAAGAACTCAGAATCCATCATAACGGCGATTATCTGCCCGCCAACAATATACGGCAAGTTGTCGCCATTTGAAATACTCTCGATTTGACTGGCTCGTAAAAGACTGGCCAGCTCCAGGCACCGGAAAAGCCCCTGCTACCAGTCAAGCCTATGAACTGGAGCTTGAAGAAGCACCCGTAATTGGCGCAGGTGACTTGAGTGTCCTGTTCTGCCTGCTCACAGAGGCAGCAGCTGGAAACACCAGCTCAGAGCTGTGGGGCGATCAAGGATTCTGCCTCGCCAAAAACGGCGAGCATGTCTGGGTAGACATCTCGAAAGTCGTTGCGGAACAGGCAGCGAAGCTTGACTATTTTACCTGCTGCAGAGGTGCAACCCATGACAAAGACGAAGCCTTGAGAACTGCTGGGTTTGAGGCGCCTAGTTGGGGTTATAATTCGAGGGAGAGATCCAGAGGGCTAAGAAGTTCTTGTGTTGGACGCCGGGCGCGCTGAGGCCTTGCCGATGAGACCCCTGGGATTGTGAAGGCAGAGTGGGATCTTCCGCAGAGGAAAGGAGTGTTAGTATACCCTACCGCTATATTAAAAACCCAATACTGCCCTCAGGACTACGGTTACCGCTATGCTAATACATCGGTGCATTCGCTCGACGTCTATCAGATCTACTTATGCAAATGCTGATTAGCATGCCCCTCTTGATTAAACCCTTCATCTCCTCCCCTAACTTCCCTTCTCACAGACAATTTTTAATGGAAATCTTCCAGAATCCTTGTTAGTCACAATTCACTCATAATTGGCGTCAAAATAGTTCATAGGGTAAATCGAGTCAATTAAACGATCTGAAGAAACCCTTCAAAATAAAGTCCATCCTGCAAAATAATCAAATCGCCCTCCGGAAAATTGCTGTAACCAGCCCGTCGAGGAAGAAGCAGATGAAGGTGAAATCCCGATGCCCCCTCCACCCGCTGCGCATGTCATTTCCCAGTTCCCTCAAAGGCAGCGATGCTTCAAGCGAGGCGGTGAACGCCGTTGCGAGTGATCAGCTCAAGCAACAGGTCCACCGTCCGCGAGCATCAAGCCACCCCAAACACCGAATTTTGCCCTTTTTATTCCACCGCACATGCGCAGAGCCAAAGTCCTAGGGCCGAGCTTTGTTGGACCAATGCAGCACTCGCGCCGGCTCAAACCAGCCGAGTTGAGGGGCGAGTTGCTGCATCTGCTGCGAGTCCTGGCCCGGGTTGATCCCACGCCTTCGACATGGCTCCCAGAGGCACCAGAGATGTGTGAAATGAAGAAAGGATCTGCCAAATCACGCCAGGTTCACCACTTCATACGAATCGAAAATGCTTGCAAAAGCGCGCCGGCCGCACACAGAACGTCAGCGAAGGAGAGTGTTGTATTGCTATGGACAACCGCCTAGAGTCGCCAGAAGTCGAGATGGGGAGGAAGGATGGCAGGGACGAAGCATCAACCTGCTGCAAAAAGCACAAAATGAGTTATAAGCCTGGTTCTTTCCATCGTCGATTATGTGGCTTCGTCGTGCTTCCACCAGTCGTGCAGAGAGTGGGGAGGATTGTGAGGGGTGGGGAGAGGGGACTTGGTTGAAGGTGGTGATGGCGTTTGTGTGCTAGGGATCTATGTAGTCAAGATGACCGTCGAAGAGATCCGTCACCACCTTCAACATGGGTTCCAGAAGGCTTACTTCATCGCCGGCTTCGCCTCCGAAGAGACGCAGCCTTTGAGCTTCCAGAGCTTCCTCTTGTTGCTGGCGCAGGCGGTCCTGCCATGCGGAATACGTTTGATGCCAATGATTCGAAGATCGGCTCGCGAGAGGGAATGCGGAAGGTTGGGGGAAAGATGAAAGGGATGAAGAGTAGGACGAGTTCGTGTCGAAGGAATTGGTTCGGTCGTGAAGTGAGCGTGCTTTGCCAGCGTCGCGGTGACGCGGCCGACTCCTTGTCCGCCGTCTATTGTGTCGGGCTCCCATGAATAAAGAGGAAATCTTCGCGTTGTGACGAGTGCGAAGACTTGTTGGTGATGAGGTTGGAATAAGAAGGGGACTTACTGGCAATCTTTATACACAAACGCCGAGAAGAGAAACAGTCAGAAGGCATGCAGTGAGTCATAGCCACACAGCGAAGTCGGCATCAGATGACTGGTCGAACGGTGTCCGTGCGTACCTTGAAGTTCGTGCGTCTGTGGCGAAGTCGTCTAAGTGATAGGAACAGGAACATCCAGAACACCAACTTTCTTGCCCTACGCGGCCTGTTGCGATATTGTGGGTTTTGAGACACTGTTTATCCAATCAATAACTAAGTATTGCGACAACTTTGATGAGATTTAGGCAGTGTTGGTTGGCTCGTGATTGGAAATTGGTGTGCCATACCTATTTTCTACTGTACTGTGGCTGCGCACGACATTCGAACCGCCGGTTATGTCCTAAATCGCTCTAGGCGTTCAAGGTTCCAGGCTGGTGGCTGTACGGGTCAATTGCGATATGAAATCAAGACAGCTGTCACTTCTGTGCCGTTTTCATAGTGGAAGCCTGTGCCCCCGATCATCCGCTCCTGGTTTGCTTGCTTGCGACAACCCCAAACTTGTGTGCCTCCTCGAATTCTAGAGGGCCGTGTGACTCTAGGTTGCGTGCGAAAGCTCACTGTCGCCTGGTAGTCGGTTGAATAGGTGTCCGGTATGGCATTGCCATCGTAAAGTGGGATACAAGATTCGATGCCTACAAGAAAGGCTGTACTATGGAGTCAGGATTGCTGTACAGCGTTTGAGGAAGCACTTCTGCCTTTGAACTGATCCGTGGACGTTCGTCTAGGGCTGCGTGATGGTGGTGTGTTTTCGTGAGTCGGCGGTTTTCGGAAGGATGACTCACCAAGGAGAAATCTCCCGTCGCGGTGGACACGGACAATTTGTCGTGTAAGCGATGCGGAAAATGCCAAGTGGTAGAGTTCCTGTGCGAAATCGGAGGGAGAACTGCTGGAGTAATATGAAGGGTCCAGTTTCCGCTGATGAGGCGTAGAACAATTCGTGAAAGACAGGGAATAATGAGCGATGACTGACTTCGTTTGTAACGCACAACAAAATGAAGGCCTCGACATTAAGAAAACAGACAGTTCCCTGTTGCTACTTTCCTAGGAGGGGAATCATATTGATATTGGTCGCAAGACTCTTCGCCATAGATTAGGAAGTAAAAGGGTTGATGAGAAGGCCATTCCTTACTCGAGTAGAGCACGTATCATGGTCCGATTTTTAATGGAAATTGAATGCTTAATATCTCTCAGGATGAAACCACACAGAAAAAAAGGGTTCTATTATGATAAGAAAGCAGATACGAGGGACTCGGAAAATGGAATATGATTTAAGACGATCACTCTCGACACTTACCGCATCGCCAGAACAAAAATAAATTACTTAACAGTTTAGCGACCACGCCTTTTGCGCAACAGCGTAAGAGGATCTCTTTAGGTTTCCGACTTCTGAGTGGGATGCTTCGTCCCTACTACTGATCTCCTAATCTATTTCAGCTGACTCCGGGTATTGCGACAGATGTTCGGTCTGGTGCAGTTCTCCCTGGACAGAGCTCTACGCTTTCAGCTTCAATAGCTGCAAGGCATTCTCGTAATTCCGTTCTAGTTAATGGTGTGGCCGTTTGTGCCTTTTTCCAACGATCTCAGGTCGAACTTTAGGTGGAGCTTAGGGGCCATATGCAAGCTTTTCAAGCATGGTTAGCGGCAGCCCCTGGATCTTCCAAAAATAGACTTGTGGAGCAAGCTGAAAAGATTGGGTTGCATGGTTATGTGAATTATAAATGTCGGTCAATTCCTTTTTGTTACTATTGTCGTCTTTTTCACCAATATGAGAGCTCTCGGTAGGCTTACGTACCCAAAAGAGATGTAGTATAATGATAGCATCGAATGGGGAGCTAGTAAGCATAATCAATCGATATTTGTAGCGAGGTGGAATCGTTTCCATACCTGAAGGGCTGGCATACAAGGCTGAGTTGAGCGTGAAAGCACGCTGAATCGAGACCCTTGTGTCTGAACGTCGTCCAACTGCATTGAGACTGCTGGGATACGAGAAGTGGCATCTCTGCTGTATAGTAATAGTGATTCATGGAGGATCTTGAGAAGGTCCTCACTTTGGCATGCATGCAATTACCCAACGACCAATTCCGTATCAAATAGTTCGTCTGCACTGCCACCGCCCTCGATATAGCAGGTTGACGGTGCAGTATGTGTAAATCGAGTAATCGAGTGGTGATGCGGCTCGGGATTCAATCTGACCGTGCTGCACGTGCGTCTTGCCTTGGGCTGAAGATATCAATCTCGCGCGATGCTTTGATGAGGAGAGCTGTCTTCATCAAGAAGCTTAGTGCAATGTCGTTTCAAACGCGAAGGGGCGCTTCTCGCGACTTAACATCCACGATTCAGCCGATCGCATGTTATTCTTAGCTGATCCATCACCTTGCCCCGCCTCCTCGTCAAGCTTCATTGCGTGAAGCTCTTGGCCTCAACACCTGCGATGCCGCCTCCAAAGTTCTGGCCCAAGTCGAACCGTTCGCATACATCTGGAGGGAGTTCCTCTGATCATTCCTCCCCTGCGCCGTCTAGTAAGTTCTCCGAGCCAATTCTCCATTCCCCGGGATGCGGCTGAGTAGGAAGCGCCAGTTGTAAACCACGAAGCGGCTGCGCAGCGATACCCATCACCTGAAGACCAGCAACAACAGCAAAATCAAGGCCTCCAGGGACAGCAGGGACCCCAAGGACCTCAAGGACCTCAAGGACCTTACCGACAGGCCTTACCTACTCGCCATACAAGTCAAAGCCATCGGCATTCGTCTAACCTTTCACTCGACCGCCCTCCTGTCAACGTAGCCCCAGCGGCTGACCCACAGCCTTCCGTCCAGGAGAGACCTCCCGAAAATCGGTACTCTTACCAACAACAGCCCAGCCCTGCACAATACGCGCAAGAGCCAAAGAAGTCCTTCCGAAGTCGGCTCGGGTTTGGCGGTCATTCTTCGCGAGAGAGTGAAGATAACAGTCGTCCGAGTGTCAACAACAAAAGCGGGCTTGGTAGACGAGTGTCGACCAAGGAGAAAACTTCACCAATTGCAAACAGATACCAGAATCAAGGGAACGACCAACAGAGGTTGCAGGCACAGCAGCAGTGGCCTCAAAGGCAAGGGTCGAGTCCAAATTTACCCACCTCGAACGAAGAAGACGAGTCCGACCTGGATCCATTCCTCCAACAAGAAGATCAACCTTCCCCTCGAGTCCCTCCTAAAGATTTACATTATCAACAACAATTTCCTCAGAATCAAGTTCCTGAGCAATATCGGCCCCCACTTCCAAGGGTTAACACCGAATCCAGTTACCACTCGCAAGGCGGGGTAGATCCATACAGTGCGGAAGCACATAGTGTGCTCCAGCAGCAGCAGCAACAACAACAACAACAACAACAACCACAACCACCACCACCACCACAATATCAGCCTTATTCTCAGCCAATAGAGCAACAGCAACAGCAACACCCCAATCAGTACCAGGCATTTAACCCAACGATCGGTGGCAGCCCCCATCCTGGGAGCACACAGTTGCAACCGGACATCGCGCAACATATTTTTTATCATCAACAACAGCAGCAGCAATCACCACCGCAAGGCCACCAAGATAACTTACATTATTCACCGCAGCAGCAGCTCCCTAGTAATCAGTTGCAACAAGGTCCGCAAGATTTCCAGCATCTTCAGCCCGGGCGACCCCAATCACAGCAACAACCACCAAATCAACAGCTCGAGCTCCACCATCCTCAAGCTGTTCATCAGCTCCCCCAAATTTTACAACAAGAATCCGAGCAAGTAGACAGTCAACAAATCCAACACCTTCGCCCTTTGTCACAACATCAGCTCGTACCACCGTCTCCATTAGCCCAACAATACCAAGCTTACGACCCTCAGCAAGGCCAATCAATCCAGAGCACAGACAACGTCATTCAGAACAATCCCCCTTCACCAAACCCAGCCACGATGGCGCCGCCGCCTGGTTCTCAGCAACGTAATACTGTACGAAAAGTTGAGCCAAATCAACAAAATATGCCGGGAGCCCCATCACGAGAATCCTCGAATGTTCAGCCACCCCAGCAACAGCAGAGAGGTCAAGGGCAAATGCAGCCTCCCACGCCAGGCGTACAAACATTTGGTGCGAATGTGGTACCTCCGCAGTCTCAAGGGCAACCGTATCGGGGTGGGGACAAACAAGGACAACAAGGTCAGGAAGCTGAAATGGGACGGTCAACCCCTCCTCCACGATCAGTCAATGATATGTCGGAGGAAGAGTTGCATCAACTAATTAAAGACCACGAGATCTTGCGTAAGTCCGGCCACGCTTTGGTACTATGGACAGAGACTGACAGTGTGTAATGACAGGCGAGAAATATCAAAAGGTAAAACGGTACTTCTTCGAGCAGCAGACGCAGGTCCATCAACTTCAAAACACCCTTGCACATCAGCGTCTCTCGTTATCACGCACGTCGTGGGATGACAGCGAGTATGCCACCCGATTCAACCGATTAGATGGTCTCATCGCTCAACTGTCGTTCGCTATCCGCAAAGACTGGAAAATAATACCGACTTGGCTCCACACAGTTGTCAATAAGAATGCAGTAGAAACGGGCAAACAAGAAATGACCGCGGTGGGACGTGCATTCATATCTTCTTGGCTTGTTGACGAAATATTCGACAAGTGCTTCCACCCAGATTTGGAGCCCGGTCTATCCACGCAGCTTAAGGTGGTGCAGCTCAACATTCGAAAGTTTGCTCCCACCGCTCAGTCCGGAGAGGAAGAAGATGCTCTGGTTACTAAGATAATCAACTGGCGGCTTACTACAATCGAGGGTCTTTCGGAGGTTCTGCGCTCTCCTCAGTCTGAGGTCAACCGCCAACGGTTGACCGAAGGATTAAATGAGAAGCTCATTGCCTCTCTCCAGATGCATCTTCAAGATCCTCCACCACCCGATCTCGCTGGTGGCGTTCCTATGATTGTCGAGCTGGCTATAAATATTGCCCAGCATCTTCCGCTAGAAAGTCGCGAAGTTCACATTGAGTACTTCCCACCTGGACATGGCATTGTTTCCGACTTCATGAGAATTGAGACTGGCATTCCCGCTCTGGTGAATCCCATTGTCGATCCTGCTCCGGACTCCGCGGACAAGGCCTCCCTCAAGAGCATGGCTTCTGACATGCGTGACTCTGCCAATTCATCGGTGGCCGAGCAAGAAACCCAACCGATGGGATCTGCCCCGCAAGCTCAAAACCAGCCTATGAGCCAGGGTAACAACATGGTCTCCAATAAAGACCCTGGGGATAATAAGCGTGGCCGAAGCATGCTGGCCAATTTCATGGGCGCAAAGAAGGGACCCGTTCCGGCGCCACAGCTTGGGAAACAGCAATCTTCTATCACCGGTAGTGGGGGTAGCCAGGTTAGCCTGACACAACAGCCGCCTGGAAGCTCGAATGGACCAAAGGAAGAACCACCACCACCGAGGGTGAGGATGTCAGTAGGCGTGGCCGTGCAAATTCGGGGCAAGAGTATCTTGATCAAGGCGCCGGTTTTCAGCACATGATAACTTCTTTAACGAGTTCTCTTGGAAGGTAGTGCATAGGTAGAGCGGGAGGGGAACTGTCCCGAACGTTGTCATGAAGTCATTGTTTTTCATTGGATCTCTACGTCTACTTTCCGTTGGTTGCTATTAAAATACTCATATGACCACCAAAATCTGGTTGGTGTGAAGGTGAGGAGGATGGATGCTTCCACTTCTACATGTGCATACCGATACCCTCGCTTTGATATTCCGGTTGGTGCATCATCCTTGATTATGAAAGTGGGTGGATTGGCTGTACGTAGGAGGACGAATTTTTGGTGTAGAAAGTTTCGCATAGATGTGACTGAGAGACCGTTTCCTTCGAATTGATATCATTTATGCTTGGAAGTTTGATGTGTGAAGATACTGGATCACAAGAGAACGAGTATTTTACGTCGCGGGAGTTAGGGTATCATTGCCTGTGTTGCAGCTGGCTCTTCTGAGGGACATCAGGTCTCCAAATGCTGGCATGAAATCTTAAATTCCAGAAGACCTTTATTCTGAGATCCAAAAAACCTTTAGTGCCTTTCATAATTCACAATTGCAATTTACAATTGGCGTCGAAGTCCATCTAGCTTACAAAATGGAGCCGAAGACTAAGGCGTTCTGATTGGCCGCGACCACAGCTTGCCATTTGTTTACGATTTTTGGGACACTTCAAAAATCGACAACACTTGCATCGACATGGAGGTATCACAGCAATTCAAGAGTATGTCGATTTAAACACAAATGTCATGAAGGGGTTACTAATAAGCTCCCTCTAGCAACTCATTACTCCGTCCCATCTCCCGATAGTGCATACATTGCCAGCCTCAATGGCGCCCGCCTCCAAATCCGATCCACAATCTCCCTCGAGCTCATTCGCAGCATTTCCCTTCCTTCCGAGCAGAATATACGAGGTACCGTGATACGGTGGGCGCCTGTTCCAGACAACGGCCGCTCTAGGCGCTTCTTTCTTTCCGACGAGAACAATGCGCGTGTTTGGGACCTCTACGACGAGAAATGGACTGCGGTGATCAACAATGGCAGCGGCGGCATGGGAAAGATTGTGAACGGCGATTTTGGATGCACGGAGGATGAAGTGATTCTATTCTCGGATTTCGGCGCCAAAGTCACCATATGGAGCTTGGCTAGCGGGAGAAGCGTCGAAATTAAGGATCCCAAGTTCAGCACAGTGAAGGGATATGGGTACAGGCTAAAGACGGGAATTTTCGCGTTGTTGTCGAGACCGGCAGGGCAGGATATTGTCACCTTGCATGCTCCAGGGACGTATTTTGTGCTGAAGACTATCACGCTGGCCAGTGTGGATGCACAAGGGCTCAGGTGGAGTCCGGATGGGAGATGGTTGGTCGTGTGGGACGCACCGAGTAGTGGGTACAGGGTGTTAGTGTATACGGCGGATGGACATCTGTTTAGGATGTACAGTGGGGAGCGAGAAGGGGAGGTTTGTGGATTGGGAGTCAAGTGCGTGGAGTGGACACCTCGAGGTGATGGTTTGGCTATTGGGGGATGGGATAAAAGGGTTACTCTGTTGAGTACGAGGACAGTATGGCAATCTCAATCCAATTACGAAGCTCTGGTATATTGATGTGTATACAGTTCTCCCCCGTCGTCTTCCTCGACCACACACCCAGTGTCCAACTCACCAACGGCTCGGTCTGGCAAGAAGCTGTCTCCGCTTCCTCCGCTCGCAGCTACGCCATCACTGCTCAACCCATCTCCCCTCCAGTCGCCGTATCCTCCCCCTCAGATTCGTCCCCTAAAGTCGGGATTTCCATTGCAGCTTTCAACGCCGACGGCACGCTGGTAGCCACGAGAGACGACTCTACCCCGACCACCGTCTGGCTCTGGGACCTCACACACATGGCATCTCGGACCGTGATAATTCAGCATGCGCCCGTCAAGCACCTGCTCTGGCATCCCACTATTCCGGACCTACTACTGATCCAATGCGCGCACGACGACCCAGTTCTATACCTCTGGTCCTCGACAGCCAACGCCCCGGAAATTATCACTGTCTCACTACAAAAGGGCTTAGGGAATACGGCAGCGCGGCTCGAATCAAAATGGCTGCCTACACCCCGCGATAGAAAACCAGCATTGATATTTGGACACACCCAAAGCTACATTCTGGTTTGGCCGCAGGGCCGCGATCCGATTCTAAAGTTCGAGCATGACGGCGAAGAAAGGGAAGGAGAAAGAGAGGACGATAGCGAGGATTCGCTGTATAATATCTTGACTGGGCGGACGCCGGTGCCGAGGTTGGATAACTCGATAAGGGATTTTGAGGCAGATGAGGGCGATGATAGTGCGGGGTTGGAAGATACCTTTCGCGAGAGGAGGGCGAGGGACTCGGGGTTGGATGAGATGTTTTAACTGGCTGGTTAGGTTGGGATCTGGCGTTTGGTGTTGGAAATGATACCCGTTTGTGATGCCTGCGATATGTGTGTGTAACGATTCGGTATGGAAGGTGTTTTTGGGTTTGGCTTTGTCAATTGGTACGTAATGCTGGCTGACTTTCGAGTGGCAATAACCTTTTGGATTGCGTTCTATAGGCGGGGACATATCCATTTTTCTTTCTTGCCCTAATCATATTATTGTAGCAGATCCCATCCCGCAGTAAATAGAATTACAGATTCGTAAAAGCAAACCGCGTAAACAAAGCCCAAAATTCTTACATCCTCCATTCCCAAAATCCTCAGCGTATATCGTCAAACCCAGACTCCCCTCCCTCTCCTTCCATTCACTCATCATCATCCCTAAACCCCCACCTTCCCGTCTGATCCAGCCCCAGCGGATTATCTCCCGACTGCACCTTGCCGCCCAGACTCTCCTTCTTGTGCTCGTAGCTATCCTTGTTGTTCCCGCCAAGGATTTCGGCTTTTTCATCCTTGGTCCCGACGACGGGGCCGAGTGCGGGCTTTGTGATGCCCCCGATGGCGGAGGAGAGGGGCGAGGTTAATTTCTCGACGCCGACGCCGATGGGGCGGAGACCGGTGCCTAGGACGTTGCCGACCGGGTCGAGGAGGGGGGCGAGGAGACCTGGTAGTGTGTTAGGGGAGAGGGGAGTGAGACGGAATGCAACTTTGGATGCAAGAGAAACACTAGCGCTACCTTTCTGCTCTTCCTCTTGCTCTGGCTGGTTCTCTTTTGAAGACATGTTCGCTCGAGTTTCCGATGTGAATAGATGGGATTGAAATTATGGATTTGGCATAAACAGTCAGATTCGAACGATTTCCTTGTCGACGGGTGTAGGCCGAGAGACCATTGCGAGTGCGACGCGGGGATCTAATATATAGGCATGGGATTCAGGGTTCGTGAGCGATGACGTCTGTCCGTGCGCGTTGGTGTTGCAGGCTCGACGGCTGGCAGGCCGATCATCGACTGGGTGTCTTCCCTGCATTTGCTTCTTCTACCACAAGGATTAGAAGACTCGTTATTATTGGTTAAACTGGGTGCTGTGTATTAGTTATTCGGTGACCTATGAAACATTTCAGCTGTTCAAAGTTTGTTCGCCCGCTGGACTCCAAAGTGTGACGAAGAGAATAGACAATCATCTATGAAGTAGCCAATAGAATTGATGAATTTTTTTTTAAAAAGAAAAAAAAAAATATCGTTCAAGTGTCACTCTTTGGTCGTTTCCGAGATCCTCAAGTCAAGGTGCAATGATAGAATGGAGATGGTGCATTGGAGAAGCAAGTCCTGATTTTGTGAACCTCCCGAGGTCGCTTTGACTTTCACCCAAACCTCACATTCTGGAAGCCATGAGAAGCAAATCAAAGACGCCCAAAGTGAGGACATTGTGCTAGGCGGTTGAAATCTGGGGCCATTTCCAACCTCCTCATGACTTGAATTACTTGTGGGTGCCGACGACGTGGATAGAGGACTACCACCACCGCCGCACTCCCCCCACCAATGTTATGCAATCGTTTCTTATCACTGCACAATAAAAAAAAGAAATAGTTATGAATAAATCAAATACTTTTGGATATCCTTTTTAACCAGAGGGGGAAATACGCCTGATGCATGATGAATGCATCAAAGTGATCTTGCATAAGCTCCGTAGAGCATGCCCGCATGGTGATCGTAGAATTTCGTTATCTCATAAGGCCGTTTGTGCAGTCTATGGTATGCCGAATCGCCACGTGTAGGAAAAAGTAGGTCCGAAGGTGTGCCCGAAGAAGTAGAACAGCCAGAAAGGAAGGAAAGAAGGAAATAAATCCTGGGTATCACCCGCTCCGCCCTTCCTCATCTTCAAACCGTCCATCTCCCGTATCCTACCATCCATTTCCCCATTCCCATCACCTATCTTCCATCTCTCGCATTCGTTAATCTCACACGCCCAACCCTCCCTAGTCATCTCTACACCTCAACCTATCTGCTATCTTTGATCTTCAGCCGCCTCCACATACCCAGATGTTCAATCCCCTCCTCCCACCACCTCCCCTCCCCCGCAACCTCCACACTCCCATCCTCGCGCACTAATTCCTCACGAAACCCAAACCTAGCCCACAACCCCTCAACGCTCGTCTGCGCATGTACCATCGTCAACCCCTTCCACTGCTCTCCCTCCACCCTGCCCAACAATTTCGCCGCTTCCATTGTCGCGGGCGAGAGTTGGCGACCAATGTACTGCGGATGCGAGCTCGCCCATTCCAAGGCCGCGTTTATTAGGAGGCGGCTGAGGCCGAGCTTGCGGTAGGCGGAGAGAGTGGCCAGGCGACCTAGCTTGAGATAGGGTTCCGTGGGATGCGCGTGTGTGGGAGAGGAGGGCTCGGCGTCGGGGTGTTTATCGTGATTCTTGGCATGCACTTCCTCTGCGCCGATCTCCTGCATCTGCCGCTGTCCATGTCCCTGTCCCATCTTCAGATACGGATTCGGCCCATGCGGCGGCGGGATAAGTCTAATTGTGGCTACCGGAGTGCGGCTTGCAGTCGCTGAGCTACGTCTCCGCTCCTCCTCCTCCTTCGACTCCTTCCCCTTTGTGTGTTTGGGCTCCGGAGGAGGGGAGGATGTGCCGACGGAGGCATACACGACCCAGTGCCAGCTTCGCGCGTCGTCTTCGTCCATTTCGTTTTCGAGGGGTACGCCTTGTTCGTCGACGTAGACGGCTTCGCGGACGGACATGGCGTCGATGAAGGGTTGTGGGATCGAGGCTGGCTGGTCGGACGAGCGTTTTGTGCGGTCGTAGGCAGAGAGAGTGATGCCCTGGGGCGGAAGGAGGGTGAGGAATTCGGTGGACATTGTGGGTGGTGGTGTTGTCGCGTCCTGGGACCGAGGATGTCGAGGCTGGACTTGTGTGTTCTGTGGATGGAATGTGGAAGATTTGGGGCGGAGGGTGTTCTATATCTCGAAGGACTGTGCAAGAAGTAGTGAATGTATGCCGAGAATGGCATCGAATGGCGTCAGCTGCTCACGATGAGTCTTCAGATGTTGTTTTTTTTTT
>KV745525.1:0-13898 GCA_001692735.1 Lepidopterella palustris CBS 459.81
GATTCCTCCACAGCAGCCCGTATATTCTCTATTTGTGCAAAGCGCGTATTTGGGTCGACAGCTACCCTCTTGCGCGGCCTTTAAGGCTCTAGGGCCTCTAGTTGAGCCTTCTGCTGTTGGATAACTGTAACCTGCTTTGCCTAGGTAATATTTGCACGTTCAATCGCCCGCCCTACTTTCTATAAAACTACCCGTACATCTCGGTCTAGATTCTACTGCTTTTAAAGTATCTATAATAGCTAGTAGAGTTACTAGGAGCTCTATAGTATTTAAAATACTATAGGGCTCTTTAAATATGCCCGCTTTCGCTACCGTAGTGGTGTAATAGGTCCTTAAGGGACTTGGGAGGAGGTAAGAGCTTTTAATAGATTCTATAGGTAAATACCTACTACTTTCTAGCCACTACGTATTACCCGCTCTGTAAGTGACTCGGTACGTGCTAGATTATAGTATTAAATAAAGCGCTACTTCTTAACTAGTGCTAAATTATTAAGAACTGTAAGGGCAGCAATCTAGGACCGGTATCTTGACTTTAGGGGCGAGAAACACAACAAATCAAGAGGTAATAGTATATAGGAGGAATACAGTGGTAGAAATACAAGCTGGACATTCTCTTACTTATATAACTATAGAAATTCAATACTAATATAGCTCCTATAGCCATCTAGTATAAGAATTTGTGCTTGGTTACCCTATTATATTTTAGGAAGAAATACATTCTGTAACCAGCTAATTACAATCTAATTTAACGTCCAGCCATTCTTTAACGTTATATATACCTAATCTAGTGCATCCTCTTTAAACTAACTTAATTAGGGCTCTTTACCCTTAAATATAATAAGGGGACGCGTTTTATAGCCGGTAGTAGAAACAGCCTTAATAGCTAATACCTATTTGTAATTTTAAGGCGCTATAATATAAGTACGCTTCTTAGATAACTTAGTAAGTATAATAGTATTTGTATAAATACCTAATATAGTCCCTACCTTGTCTATATTCTACGTATTCTTTAGTTGTATATTATACTTCTATTATACGCTTTAGAGGTAATTAAAAAATACTTAAATTTAGGCCGAAGTGGTGTTTTAAATTTAGGAGGCCTTAATATAATAACCTATAATAAATACAACGCGTGGATTCCTTTAGATAAACTTAGGTACCTATTTTTAGCTAAGGGCTTTAGTATCACTGTTTGCTTATAGTAATTAGGAGGCTATTTCTTGTGTTCGGGTATACGTGGGAGGATATCCGCGTGCACCTTCTTCCAGAATCCAATCAACAATAAACTCCTCTTATAGAGGAGTTAATCGCTGCTATTATTAATGGCCGACGCGTGCAGCACTACTACTAGTAAGTCACGACGCAAGTATTAAACAAGGTATATTATACTTGGCAGCAGCCTTCTACTGTGACGTAAAAACACCAGATTCAAGATCTATAATAGCAAGTCGAATCAAATCTTCGCAATTAGACATATTGACAAAGTGGTTATGTTAAAAACTAGCAGTATATGTGCAGAGTGTAGATTTGAAGGGTGGCCAGGAACTAGGGTGGCCAGAAACCAGGGGGCCGAGCTTAGCACGTTTTGTGATTTGGGTGTCCGACTCGCTTTTGTGGAATACCTTATTCTTCATATGAAATATTAAAGGTATTGAATATAAACGGCTAAAAATCCTGTTTGTTATGACTTTTAATGAAATCTAGCCAAAATATTAGTGTATCTTTGTAGGACTACACTGTGAGAGGGGCAAATGGGGGAAGGGTAAAGGGGAAGAAAGAGAGGGGTTAGAAGATGGGAATTCGGGCTGGGGCAAGAGTTCTACCAACTTTTATTGCGAAAGTCCTACGCATAGGCCCATTAATTAGCGGTCTTTATCAAGGGTTTAATTAAACGCATTTATCTAATAATACCTTCATCATAATCTCTGGACTCAATATTAATATCAATACATCCTAATATTGATATCGAATATCAATCAAGGGCCTCGTTTTACATAATACCGGAGGGTTTAGATAAAATTTCCGCCGAATCTTGCGGATTCTCACAAGTGTTCTGCTAACAAAACCATAATTTAACATATACCATTAAACTGAGATGATAGGTAGATTCCTTCTTAGTTATCATGCCATATCACGTGCACTATTCCTAGGTCGACTTCCAGAAATCAAGACAATTTTCTTATTCCTTTTCAGAGTGCGACATAGGCCTTACGGAAAAGGGTACAGTTTCCACAATGTCCCTAGCACTCCAAGGTTTCTAGTCAATAGTACGCATTCCAAGCACGCAATTCATCGATCTGCCAAAACGGTAAGGATAGTTAAGAGAGCACCAATGGCTATCCAAAGAATCAGCTCCACTAGAACAACCTACATGATAGAAAAGAAGACATACCCAGTACACACGTCTCAATATATAAGGCTATTGTCCAAGCACCGACGAAATCTTTATGTATATGCGCGTAAAGGATGCCAGTAAGCAAACTGCCAATCAACGGAACCAGGATAAGTATCGTAATCCGGAATGCCGACCAGCCGTATTTCAACTCGATTGAGTAATACTTGGGAACTGGAGAGTTATTAGGCTTGTTCAAGTTTTTCTGGATCCAATTGCGCCAAATAGATCCTGCTACCTTCCGCTCCTCGAGTTTCATTCGTGACGCCAATTTATATTTTTCCATGAAATCAGTCATGATGCGCGCATTCACCTGGGCCGTCCGAAGGTTAACCGGCTCTCCTCGGAAATGGTCATTTTGATCCATCAAGCACTATTTTCCAGGAAATAAAAAGTTAATTTGCATTCACAATATGGTGGGATACGCTCACAAACCTCGTAGACCCCAAACCTTTTGAGTTCCTTTAAGGAGAACCATTCATGCCAACCCCGAGCCTTCCTTACACCTTTGCGAATTGTAGCAAACACCTTATGATTATCAATGTCCTTGAATACTTTAGAGTATTTGTAATAATATATTGTTGAGTCCTGTTTGGGCCATGGAACCCCCACATTCTGGTCCAGGCTGTGTCCACCTTTTGTCCAATAATCGCTTATGGCTTTTTTTCTGCCCGCATCGAGTTCTTCTTCAACTAATGGAATAAGAATTTCGACCGGCACCCTCCAGTCTTTTGGAAACCATCCAATAACTACGTGTGGCCCTGGCGGAAAGCTGGATTCGTAATCTGCACGAAGTCGAACGCAACATACATTGTGCTGGTAGGTACCCCGCGGATTTATTGGATAGTCCGGTCCCTTTAGGTGAGGATTTGGTATACAGGCGCCAATATCGGAAGCCACGGTAGACGTGGAAAACCGCCGTTGAACTGGTTCAGTGAAAGTTTGACTTGGCTCATCGAGAACTGGACTTAGTCCAGCGAAAGTGGCATGCAATTTTCTCGTCCCTCGGAGCAGTGCCACTGTTTCTTCGTTGCCATTATCCTCGATGGCAACGTCCTCGTTGCCTGTCCTCGTCCCCTCCGGCGGCGCCACTGTTTGTTTGCTGCCTATCTTCCGTATGGCCTCCTCGTGCCCTTTTTGCATTTCCTCGAGCATTGCTGTTGTTTCTTCGTTGCCGTCGTCCTTCTCCTCGATGAAGACCTGTTCGTCTCCTTTACTCGTCTCCTGGAGAAGCGTTATTGTCCCTTGCTTGCTCCTCTCCCTAAAGGCGTCCTCCATCCCTTTTCTCATCACCTGGAGCAGCTTCATTGTGCCTTCCTTCGTCTTGGTGTTGGCAACCTTCTCGAGCAATAGCTTGACAACATCCTCATGCCCATATTTGGACGCCAAGAGCATCGCTGTTTTTACATCCTGATCTTCGGCCTCGACATTGCCCTTGTTCTCTAGCAAAAACTTCACGACATCATAGTGTCCGCTCTCAGCTGCACAACATAGTGCTCTCGCTTTTCCCTCGGCTGTGGCGTCAGGCTCCTTGACCAACAGACCAACTATTTTCTCCAAGCCAAACGATGCTGCAATCGCCAATCCATCCAGATGTTCTGGGAAGTTTTGGCTGTAGTTTTCATATCGCTGCTCTGGAAGGTGCATGACTTGGTAGGAGCATGTCAATTTTTTGTTGTCCTGGAGGAAGCTTTTGATTAGGGTTTGGACTCTCTTTTCGGCTTCTGGTTCCCCACGTGCATGGTCACACCAATGCTGTGCAGCGTACTTGAGAAAAGGATATTCATCCAGCCGTCTCTCCATTTTCTGGTCAGAATCGCAGGGGCCTTGACCAAAGTCTTCGAACGATATATATGTGAGGCAAATTGTCGCAAGTCTTGTCTGGGCATTTGGAAAACTGTCCACACGGATGCGTTTCAAATACAAGCCAATGGTGTCATGGGCGAAGTCGACCTTGTGGGTTTCCTGATTAACAATGACCAAGCCAGCGCACACAGAAACTAAATCGTCTTTTGTTGTTGTATGGTTTTCACTGAGGCTTTTATCTCCAGGCTGAACGGCTAAGGCGTGTAGGATTTCCGTGACAGTCAACGGCCTAAAAGCGTAGGACACCCAGCATAAGATTTGCTCAGCTAGCTTGACATTTCTAGCATTCTGGCTTCTGATTGTCCGTATAACGCCGTCATAGACGGAGTCCAGTTCTTTTGGCAGAGTTGCTAATGCCATGTGGATTCCCTCGGTACTAATCTTGTCCGCCAGTGAGTCGAAATGCAGCTTAGCCAGCAGAAACCTTGGGACAAGTATCAGTAATGTATACATAATTACCAGCTTTCTACATGGGGTTTGTTATCGGGATGGGGACTTGCATGCCCTGGGCCTCCCTGACAATGGTGGCTACTATTTCCTCACGCAAGCTGTCTCCAATAAGGTGTTTCAATCGAGAGTCATTTTCGATCCGACGTTGCAGATATATTTGAATATCATGATCGCTTGTGCGAACTTCCCCATGTACCGCGTTTTTGAGCCTATTGCCGATCACAAAGTTGGGCCGCGACATAAGCAACAGACGTATATACGGTTGGAGCAGTCTAATTCTTTCGAGAAATTCATTTGCCGTGCTCTCGGAGGACTCATCAAGGGCGTCGATAACGACGAAAACCCGTGAGAAACGACCAACTTCTGATTTCAGTAAATCGAATAACTCATCAAGGGTAGGCTGTTTATGGCGCTGAAATAGTGACTGGATCTTATCAGAAATGACACCGTGGTTCTCGACTAGTTGCCGCAGCAGACTCGCAACGAGATTCACGGGTTTCTGAAGCTGCTCTTCATGAAAACTGCAGTAAATATATGCGATGGCGAATTCTTGTCCATGGAAAATGCGCTGAAGGTAGTCCACAACCATCGATCTAAGAACGCCTGCTGGTTAGTGCTTGTAGATAAGGTATTCTATAGAATGGTGGCCGCACGTGAGATAAGTTTTACCGCTACCCGCTTTTACTCAATTAGCAAAGAATAACATTGTCAAAAATTGGAAATATCATACGGATCCCGGTATACCATAAAGTGCTCCCTGGAGAACCATTCAGCCATTTTTGGAATTGCGAACTATCGGATAACCAGCTTCCAGTTCCTTCCATTCTCCTCCTGGATAAATAGATCTGTTGTGACCGAAAATCTAGAGGGGATAGCCATTCTAAAATCTCTTGACATTGTCGACTGTTCCGAGACCCAATTAGCGTCTCTAAAGGAGGTAGAAGAAATAGAATTCGTCAGAGATTTACTAACTCCATTTTCAAATCCTGGAGACCAGTCGCCTTAATCATAGCCTTGAGTTACTAAGCAGACAAACAATTTACGATAAGAATACATACCCGAAGTTTGTTGTCGATTAGGTTGTTCGTACCAAAATCTGTTGATTACCGGGTTGCTAAATATCTTTCTGGATAATGAACTAGCATATATCTCTGACGCAAAACTCTTTTAGGATGGAAATATCACATTTCCAAAATCTGCGGAGTACTGCGGGGTAGCCTGTAGCTACTTCGTATTGGTTTCCGTCAGGTACTACTGCCCGACTTTTTTTCGGTTTCCGGGATTGCATCTGTTGTGTAAGCTGCAAGACTCAGCAAAGGCTGAAGCTGAAGCAGGCTCAAATGTGACAGCTACAGTGCCTATCTCCGTCTGAGGTCAGACGACATCCAATTAAAACTGCATTTGCAACGCCACCGGAGATATTGGAGGCCGGATTAGGTACTGGTTGCAGAACATGTACAGGGTCAGGTGCAGCGAGGCAAGAGTTTCAGCACCTGCGGGAAGTCGATAGGCTGCAGGAAAACTGTCCGGCCGCAGGCTGCATAAAATTTCTATGAGCGCGTATGGTGTTGAGAAATTAAGAATCTTAGGCGAGGACTATTCGCACATACCTGGACTTATTTACATGGATAAAGCCCACAGCCTCACAGTTTCCCATGCACTTCATCACGATCGTATGGAATCAATAGAGCTGAGGCGGAAAGCCACAACGATTATTCGTTGGCGTAGCTAGAGGGCTCCCAATACTTCTCATCTGAAGTCGCGATCCGATCCAAAGTACGTAATAGATAAGGGCTCATGTAAGCGATGAGGACGCTCGTGTGAGTTAATGGGAAGGTTTGGAAGCTGATCCGGCCATGCAGCGCACAAAAGTTAGTATTGTTGTTTCGTTTTGGCCTCGCGGGTAGCCTAGTGGATAGTCGGCGGCGGGTTTAGCATTACCCCCGCAGTATATAAAGCTTCTCTCATGAGGCAGTATAGCACACCTGGAAGGCAGCGAAAGTCTAGCGACAGAGAGTTTAGATTTGCTCCTAGAGTAGGCTACTGTTGTGGGTGTGTTAAGAGGTAACAGTGCTGGCACCGATAAACCAGCGACAACATGGAAGCCATCAACGCCTTCACGCGACCTGCAATTTTTACTCTTGCTTTTGATTTTATTTTTGTATTTTTCATCCCTCTAATATGTTCTAACTACTCATCTTACGGTCCCTGTAAGCCGTCTTATACGTCTACATACCCTTAAGGGCCCGAAAATAGGCCCCCTTTCACGCCCTAGTGTCACGGGCTATTCCCATTCTTGCTACTCAGTAATGCCTCGTCTTCTTGAGGCCTGGACACGCGCCCTGCAGCCCTGATCATGTGCAAACGTACAGACCCCCCTTTGCAGACCTTTGACTGCAGGGTCTGGCGCTTTCCATCTCTTCCCTTCTTTATCCAGAGATTCTAGTTCCATAGGCTCGGAATACAAACATTACTTTATTCAGACCCATACAACCAACGAGAGTCTCCTACAAACACTCCTCTAAAAGGGGTTCCACAGTCGGCCTTTCTCGCCTGCAGGAAGTGGGGGTCAAGAAAGACGCTTTCCCCAATCTGTCTGACCGGAAATCGTCGAGGCGTGCTCTTCCCGCACTGCAAATGTGCCTGCGACACAAGATAACAAGACGCCCAAACTTGATCAACATTGAACCCAAGCAAAATGACCTCGTCTTCTCATAGCAACATTGCTACCCGCTTTTGTTACCTGTGCAAAGACACAATCGCATTCAATGAAGAGCAGTATGATGGCATACGGAAGCAGTACGAGGGCAAATGGACAATTGCACGAGACCGCACGAGCTCTCCATACCTCAAGTTGGACATCGGCGATAGATTCGCCCCAGAAGAAGCCACAAGCATTGGAGGCCATACGAGTCTCTGGACGAAGGTTTGGCCTAGTAGAAGCTGGGATGATTCATACCCTGAGCTTCCTGAGCTTGAGAGTTGTTCGCGTGACTGCGATTTTTGCGGCTTTCTTCTCGCAGCGCTGAAATCTGATGAGTTTCGACTTTCTGTTAAGGACCAATCACGAATCCTAGGCCTAGGCAACAAATCGTTTCCAGTGAAATTGAAGTACTGTTACTCGTGGATGCCTGAAAGGCGCAATATGCGATTTGCGTCGAGCAGCGCCGGCTCTGACCGAGACATGGTCGGCTTGGATGCCATGTATGTCTACGTAAAATCCACAGACAAGGTCATCTGCACGTTACGGTTCAACATCCAAGCCTGTAGGGCCTACTTTCAAACGGTATTTGGTACGAATAGCTAACGGAGCAAAGGTTCCAAAAACAGGGACACTGTTCCAGAATGGCTAAGGCTACGAGAGCCTCGGACTGTCCAATGGGGGTGGCAGCTGTCGGATTGGGCGAGGTCGCAGTATAATACATGCGTCATTGATCATGAACGGTGCCAAAAATTATGGAAAAGAGTCGATGCAAAGAGGCCACTGTGCTCTGACATCGGCGGGCCCTACCTTCCTCTTCGACTCATTCGTGTTGACCGTCCTCCGCGAGTTGTGTACGCCACCCAAGATTGGGAGAATGAGTGGCCAGATGGCGACCGAGAGAGGATACCCAAATACACTGCTCTGAGCTACTGCTGGGCGGACCAGAGCGCATCTCAGTTGAAGCTTACTTCCGCCAATTCGGCGCAACTTTTCTACAAGATTCCCATGGACGAGCTGTCTGCTGCGCAAAGGGATGCAATCACTGTGACAAAAGACATGGGATTCCTGTATCTTTGGAACGATGCGCTTTGCATCCAGCAAGACGACCCGCAAGATTTCAAGGACGAAGCGGATCAGATGGGCCAGACGTATCAGTATGCGGCTTGTACCATTACCAGTTTAAGGAGTAACTTCCAAGAGAGCTTTCTCATATCTGACGCTCTCAGCATCCGTTTGCCGTACACCTCCCCGATCAGACCCTCTGTCACCGGACACTACGAACTCGTACTAGACGGCGTTGAAAACACTCTCGGCGGCGCCACGTTGATGAATAAATTGGAAATGACATTGCCAAGCACGCGCTGGGCAACGCGTGGTTGGACGTTCCAAGAGCAGAACCACTCGCTTCGGATGCTCTTGTTCTGGCCTGGTGGCGTCCGCTTCATCTGCCCATTCCATAGTAACTTATGGAATGAGAATAAAGTCCTCTACGCTGAAGACAACATTATGCGAGTCGATTCATCATATTGGTGGAGCGAGGAAGCAGATTGGGAGGAGCCTTTGGAAGATCAATTTGCAAACCTCCACGCGACCGAGGAGGCCTTTACCCGCGGGCACACCGTCATTAGAGACACTTATGGAGCGACGCGAAAGAACAGGAAATTCCTCTACTACACCTGGCTTCAATTTGCAACCGACTATTCCCGCCGTGTGTTTGGCAGGGAATCGGACGTGTTACCAGCACTCTGGGCTTCTGCTCAACAGTACGAGCTGCCCCTGCGCGATGTGTACTTCATGGGTATCTGGAAGAGAGATTTTTGGGGATTCCTATGGGTTCACGCGTCGTTCGCCCCGCCGCACGAGACAATGGATGATCTGATGGACTCATATCTTGTGCCTGACGAGAGCTCTATTGCTCGCGTCGCATCGTGGAGCTGGATAGGCAACGCAGGAATCAAATTCCTGAACCAAACTGGAGACTTTTGCGACGACCTCTCAGATTTTCGACTCGAATGTGAAATCGATGACAGTGACTTGAAGACGCCGGCTAACGACGCAAGCCAGGGAATTGAAGGCTGTTTAGTGTTTTCAGCCAGGGTCAGACTTGGTGTGACGGCCCGTCAAGTCATCTCACATAACCCCATCACCAGCGGATTGGCATTCCCGGGAACGGCTAGAATCGAATTCCTGATAGGCCCAAACGACAATAACTGGATGATGGACAATTCCCGCCAGAATGTTGTCTACTGCTCCATGGACTGGCGAAACGCGAATGATGTTAATCGCTACTCGTCTACCAAGGGGCATGGAACTGTTATTGATCTTGAACATCCTATCAGTTTCATGGTTTTGGCATCGGCAAGGGTGAATGGACGGCCGTCTAGTGGTCCACGAGCGGCGTTGGGTTTAGTTTTGGCATGCGACGAGGAATATGGATATTATTACCGGGTTGGGGCGTTTGGGTGCAAAGGGAATAGTAATTTTGGTGGCATGGAAGTTTTTGACCAAAGAGAATTCATGGCGGTTCGCTAGTAACATATATCCAGTGAGTCATGCGGCCGTGCTATGGATTTCCGAGGGAATCGTGAAATGTTCGTCGTGGTCCAGTGGAAGTTGGATGAATGTGCGAGACTTGGCCAAGTTTAGATATGAATGACGACATCGACGGGCGAGTGCACTAGTAAAAGCGAACCTCTGATAGATTGTTACGGGACAGGTAAAGTCCTATACAACCTGTAGTCTGTCGGCTCAAGGGCTAACCTTGAAACGGATTCGTACAAGCCGGTATCGAGACTAGAGCTTCGCCCTAGAATAGGTATAGGCTGTCCGGGGTTTTACTTGGTAGGTCAGCTGTAAAATCACGAGGGGCTTAGCTTATTACTAAGTACAAACTATATTATAAAGCTAGGCCGTATAATCTAAGTATCTTCTTAATTATAGAAGGTATTAAACTAAGTTTAACTAAAGATAATAGTAGAAGTACTATTTAAAACTAAATAATAAAAGTATTTAGTATTTAACTAAAGAATAATATCTAGTACTAAACTAAGAATAAGTTAAGTATAAATAACTAGGAAATAATAAAAGGTTTATTTTTTTTCAAGTTTTTTAAGTCCCTTGCCTTTTAATTAGTCTAATTAGTACTTAGTAAATACTAAGTACTAGTTTGACTAATTATAATTAGTAGATTAGTATTTAGTAATTATTAAATACTAGTAGCACTAATTATTTATATAACTTTATATAATAATCCCTATTATTCTTAAAGTCCCTTAGGCTTTTCTAGTTAAGGCTTTACTAGTAGTCTTTTAATTTAATTCTAAAGAAGCCTATTTAGGTATTTTATAACCTAGTTAGCTATTATATCTTACTAATTCTAAGTAGCTATAATACTTACCCCCCTTTTTTTAAGGCTTTTTTATTCTATATTATACTAGAAAAATATATAATTTTATAAAGTTTTACTATTATATTATAAAGCCCTATTAACTCTTCTTAATATACTTAAAGGTAAATTTTTAACTACTTATTATTATTATAAGGAACGTAATTTTATAATTATAGCTACCTAATAATAACTCTATTATTATAACCACTTAGAATTAGTAGAAGATAATAGCCAAATAGGTAATAGAGTACTTAAATAGGCTCTCTTAGAATTGGCTTAATAGGTAACTAGTAATGCCTTTGCTAAAAGGGCCTAAGGGACTTTAAGAATAATAGGGGTTATTATATAGATTACGTGATATAATTAGTAGTATTAGTGCTTAATAAATACTAAATACTAATTATACTAATTAAAGGCCGAAAAACTTAAAATACTTAAAAAGAAAGGGTTTTTTATTATTTTTTAGTTCTTTATACTTAACTTAGTAGGCTAAAACTATAGTTTATACTATTTAGTAGGTCCCTTTTTAAACTTTCTCTTTTTAGACTTTTTTTTCTAAGGGGGGCGCGCTATATCTATACTATATATACGTTTAGTATATATACTAACCTTAAGTAGTTTTAAATAAAGTATTAGTAGAAGTTTATATAGCCTAGAAATACTTAAATATTCTTATAGAATTTTAGCTTTAGCTATTTCTTAATAGCTTTTACTTAAATAGAGTTTATTATAACTTTTTTAAAAGTTACTATAAAGCCAAGAAATTCTACGTGCTTAGTATAAAAGTAGTATTTAAAAAGCTTAGTATATAGACTCTATTTATAGAGCTTTTATAGTACTACCTTAATATACTCCTTATACTTACTTTTCTCTCTAAAGTATATTAAAATATTATTTAGGTAAATAATATAAATAGTATTAACTAGGTTTTCTAGGGCTTTATATCTTTAGGAGCCCTTTTTAAAGGGTAAATATTAGGCGTATAAACTAGAGGTCTACTTTCTACTCTTTACGCTTAAAGGGCGTATAGCTAAGTAGTGCTTTAATGCTATTTATGTATACTAAAAAGAAGTTAAACTTTTTCTTATTATTATAACAATAATATATTATATATTAAATACTAGACAAATAAGTATTAGATTTAAATATATTAATAGCTACGTATAGCTATTATAAGAACTTAAAAGAATTACTAAAGAACTTTATAAAAATACGGCTAAAACAAATCTATATAAAGAGTATTAAAGCGGGGTAATAAAAATAATAATAGCTACGCGTATAGCGTAGCGTATATAATAGTAGTACTATTATAGTACCTTTTACCCCTTTTTCCCCCTTTTTTTCCCCCTTTTACCTCTCTCTCTTCCTGCCCTTTAGGTAGTAAAAGCTACGCGAAAAGCTATTAGATACTTACTTTTAGCTATAGTTTTAAGGGGCTAATTTAACGGGGTAGGTAGGCGAGGGTTAGCTTAAAAAAGTAGGTAGTTAGAAATCTAGTAGTTATATATACTATAATAGAGATAAAGGTTTATTTTATAGTTAGTAAAAGTAACGCTTAAAGAATAAAAATTGCGAAAAGGTAGTAGAAAATAAGTAGGTAAAGAATAAGTAAGTAGGCGCTAAGGTTATAGTAAAAAGCTAATAGTTAATATTTATAAAGTTATAGGTGGCGAGTTTTTAAACTAGCTTAGCGGGTTTTTAAACTAGCTTAGTAGGTTTTTAAACTAGCTTAGCGGGTTTTTAAACTAGCTAAGTAAGTTTCTAAACTAATTGTAAGTAGTAAAAGTAGTAATTATAACTTTAAATAAGCTTAACGTAATCGCTATATAATAGGCTAAATAAGGAATTGTTTAATTCTTTAAGAAATTAATAAAGGGTAGAATAAAGGCTATAGTAAAAAGCTATAACGCGTAAAACTTTTAGCTAAAAGGTAGTATTTACCTTATATATAAACTACTTAAAGTGTATAAAGTATATAATAAAAAACTTCTCCTTCTTTTATTATATAAAAGAAAAGCGCGAAATAGCTTTTTACTATTCTTTTAGGTTATAGTAAAGGCGCTAGAAAAAGAAGATAATATTCTTAGGATTTTAAAACTAGGTATTTTTAGTAAACTAGTAGAGGTATAGAATAGAAGCCTACTAGAACTACTTAAGGCAATTCTATATATAGTTAAACGCGTTAGTACCGGTAAGCTAATTAAACCGGAGCTTTACTTTAATTAATAAAAGCCACGTATATAGTGTATAAGGCTTACTATTAAATTAAAATAGGTTAAAAAGGCGTAGGCAAAAAAAAGTCGGAATAAATAAAAGGCGGACTTAAGTTTAAAGCTAGTGTACTTTAGTATAGAATAAATTAAGGTCTAATTAGAGTAACTAGATATTAATACGCTAGTTTAAGAGTTCTTACTAAAGCTACTATACTAGTAGAAGAAAAGTTAACTAGTTAAATATAACTAGCTATGTTAGGAAAAAATTTACAAGTATCGTTAATTTGGGTTTATACTAATTTAGCATTTTTAGTATTTCCGTGTATTTGGCCGCAAAATGCGGCCATATACTACACTACTAATAATAATGCTGCAAAATGCGGCTATATACTACACTACTAATAATAATACTGCAAAATGCGGCTATATATTACACCGCTAATAACGATACTGCATTTTGCGGCTATATACTATATTGCTACTATATACTATATTACTACTATATGCTATATTACTACTATATACTATATTACTAATAAATGCTCATTTTGCACCTATACTACAACTACTATTTTACGGCCTTAGTTTTTCCGGCCGAAGATGTAAATAAAGGTGGTGTGTTCTCTGTCTCTCCTCTCTTCTTTCTATAGTATAATACCTCGTCTCGTCCTCTTGTTCTTGTCTTACCCTCTTGTCCTTGTCTCGCCCTCTCGACTCGCCCGTGCTGCTCGTCCTCTCGACTTGCCCGTGCTGCTCGTCCTCTCGACTTGCCCGTACTACTCGTCCCCCTAAGGGCTCAATTCGAGATTGAGCCCGTTCTTGTATCTAGTTATTACGAATCCTATCTAGGTTCTGCTTTTCAACTACCTGCGCCTGATCCCTCTA
>KV745526.1:0-13877 GCA_001692735.1 Lepidopterella palustris CBS 459.81
TATTATGCATCGAACGCTAGATAACGAGTATCAGATTCGAATATATTGATAGCTACGTACAGCTGTCATGAGGACTCAAAAGGATTGCTAGAGAACTCTATAGGAATACGGCTGGGACGAATCTACATAGAGAGTGTTGGAGCGGGGTAAAAGGAATGACATAAGCTACACGCACGGCGTAGCGCATGTGACGGCAGTACCGTCACATTAAGAAAAAAAAGTCGGTACCAATTTATAGCCGTAGCAGTTTTAGGTATAAAGATACAACGTAGCTACTTAACGCCAACTATATTTAACGTCTAGCTGTTCTTAGAGGTAGTATATAGCCAGTCAGGAACTAATTCGGCTAGAAACTAGGTGGTTTAAAGGTTCTGCCCTTTAAAGATAACAAGACACCGTAGCTTCCGCCCTATAGCCGATATTATCTCAATTATTAAGACCCACTCGCGATTCTTTAGAGATTTAATATAAGCCTTCTTTTTCTTTAAACTAGTAAGAACTTGGGTATTTATATATACGCCAAGGGCAATACCAGTCTTATCTATATTATATATATTCTCTAGCCGAATATTAAGCCGTATTTAAGTCCGTTTAAAGAGCTTAAGAAACGCTCAAACTTATTCTAGTATAGCAGTATTAGCTCGGGCAGCTTTAATCTTCCTACCGATAACTAAGGCGACGCGTGGATTACGTCTAATAAAGTGTAGGATCTAGAGCTTGCCTATCGGATTTTGATCGCCGTTCATTCGTAGAATTTGATTCGCCATTTCTTAAGCTCGAGCGTGTAAGGGAGGGCAGCCGCGTACGTCTTCTTCGAGGATCTAATTAATAAGAAACTCTTCTTGTTCTAGAGTCAATCGCTGCTGGTATTAATGGCTGGTCGCGCTGTTTGTAGCGCCATTCAATCGACCTTGAAAGGTGCTTCGAGGAATGCCGTAGGCCTCTGCGGCCGCAGTTTGGCTAGGAAAGAGGCCTGCATTATAATCACAGAGAGCTGATTCAATAGCCGCTTCTCTAGAATCCATAATAAATGCGTGGTGTTGGGGAAAATTGCGATAGTTTGATTGTGACGTGCATTAGTTGAGGCTGCCAGGAACTATATGGTGCCGGGAACTATATAGCCGAGCTTACGTGTAGTTCAATTGTTTCTGCCGCAATATGACTTGACAACCACATTCTCACTTCCGTTTCATTCAGTTTCATCCCGCGTCCTTCCTGTATGATACCAGCAATGGAGAACCGCTCAAAACGCTACTACTCGCTCTCCAAAACACCCGAAACTCAAACCCCATCATATTACTTTCGACGCCCTCGCTCAAGAACAATACTAGTCATTGCCTTCTTTATAATCCTCATCATCTACACCCGCAATAGCGACATCATCTCCAACATGTCCAAAACCCTCATCACCCCACCCCTTTCCAGCTCAATCTCCCCACCCCTTTCCAGCTCAATCTCCCCACCCCTTTCCAGCTCAATCTCCCCAGCCCACCTAACCCAACTCCAAGAAGTTGCGTCCCTCATGGACCAAATCTACATGACGCTAGCAAAAATGCGCTACCTGCCCGCATCCGCGATAAAGCGTCCACCGCATAACATCAATCTTACCTTAGCTGCCGAAAAAGAGCTTGATCCCTTGGTGATCCACCTGCATCAGATTCTCCCCTATGTCGATAGTGACGAGGCCGATGGACCTGACTTCATCTTTGGTGGCGAATTCGCAGACTTCCGGGACGCCGACGATGTGGCGCAGAGTAGAGATCCATTTTATTCGGGCTGGGAGACGTATGGCGAGGGGAAGGGGAAATGGGATGAGGATGGCGGGGAGTACATTCGTCCTTGGGTGACACCATTGACAATGATGGGCAACCACCAAGCGGTTATAATTTATGACGCTAGGAAAAGTAAGCTCCGAGAACACTTTTAATCTGATGTTTCGGTTTCGGCCTTAAGGCACGTGACTAATCGGTTTGCAGATCGGATATGGATCATCGACCAAGAGAGATGGTCGAGCTCGGATTACGCGCTCCGGGGAGTATCCGAAGGGAAGCAAGTGTCGAAAAACAGCATGAATTTTGACCATATACCTAGTCGCCCTGCGCCGGAGGTGCTGAAGGATATCATTCGTCGTTATGAGACTTTAGAAGAGATACCCGGTGGTGGTGAGCATAGTTCGGGATTTTTTGAGTACGAAGCCGTTAAGGCCCTCTATATCAAACATGGCTGGCCAGAAAACTTCGACGGCGACGCTTTTTGCATTGATATGGTCCGTCTGAAAGCCCAGGACCGCTCGAAATACTTATCTAGCGAGCCGCTCCGTCAGGTCGAGACATACACCAATTGGGGCATATACAGCGAAATCGGCAAAATCAGACTCGAGACGCAAATTGCTGCAGCTAAAACAGCAGACGAGAAGTACGCATTGCAGTGGGAACTAGAAAAAAATCGCCTTTACGACGTAAGGAGAACCCGAGAGCTTGAAGAAGCTAAGGGGGAGGCTGAGAAGCTTTGTCCTAGGGGTGTGTGTATTAAGGACGGGGAGGCGATTTTGTGGGAGCTGAGACAGCTGGATTCGGAGCTAGAGTGGAAGCGGAACTCTGTCGACAATAACCGCAAGTGGATGAACTCGCCGGACAATACTCTAGAGCGGACGGAAAGCTTCAAGAAGTCGTTGAAAAAGGAGGAGGTCAAGCTCGGGTTTGTGGAAAAGGCCTATAAGCAGTGCAAGGACGAGGTGGAACGGCTTGGGTTGATTCCTTTTCCTCCACAAGGTGATTTTGAACGTGCAAGGGATTCGGTGGTGAGGCAGAAGAAGACTATTGAGCAGCACCGTGAGTTTCTCGTGGTTCTTGAGGCATATTTGCGAGATTTGTCGGCGGACGCAGTTATGGCGAGAATGGGAGTTGAGGCGGAAATAAAGTCGACGAAGAGAGGCATTGCGAACCTCTGTGCGTCGATTAGGCAACACGAGAAATTCTATGCCGACAGGGAATTTGCTCTGTAAATTTTAGTAAATTAAATACAAGGGAGTCAAGTTTGCTGAGACTGCAAACACCTGTGGATGCGTAGAGACTAGAGGATATGTAATGGACGTAGTTTTGTGTTTTTAATATTGTGTTCCTCAGTGTCCTTTATCCGGCACATTCATCTACGTCTCAACCACATCCCATCGAAATCTATCAAAATATGCGCCAGAGGGATCATATTGATGATATCTATCGTTCCTGAATTCGGATCGCGCATGTAACGGTGTGGTGTGGAAACCTAAATCATTCGGGCGTTGGAGGACAGCCTGCCAAGTCCACTACCAGGTGAAGTGTATATTATTGAAGATTATTGGTATGTGAGAATTGAAATTTAAGTTTCGTCCACGCGAAGCCGGGACTGCGCTCGGAGGATTTCTTTTCAGATGCCTTCTACTTGTTGTCTTTTCGGCAAGCCCAACAGCCTCAGACAAGACACAAATAGATAAAAACTTTGTTAGCAGCATCCCTTCCCTCACCTCACTAAGTATTTTTACTTCCTTCCATATCAGCGTTTAGTACAGCTAACACCATGTCATCATCCAGCCATTGTGGCCAATTCGAAGCGTATGTTTGTTCCCAGAGAATGGAATAGAAGGAGTCTGACCCATGAGGTTGCCCTCAATCCCGCTCTACTTGGATTCCTCTCCCGCCAAGGAACAAAGCCTAGCCTTGGCGACACGTAGTTGCATTATGCCGTCTGGAAAGGACCTGCTACAGTCATTCAATATCTTATCGCTAGAGGCTCTCCTCTGGGCAAGCAGGACAGGTCATGCTTAACGGCTTCACACTTTGCAGCCATAACTGGTCACGGAGCCATCGTAAGGGTTCTGCTCGAGAATGGTGCCGACCGGAATAATTGGAGTGAGAATACTCTTCCAATTGCTCCCCATTCTACTCCTGAGGGAAGAACATGGAACCAAAGCTCGCAGGATTGAGTGCAATCGGTCTTCCACAGGCTTGACAAACTTATACTCCCCTTTATTTTGCTGCTGCGACTGGACAAGAAGCCGTTCTCAAGGCCTTGTGCAATTATGGCGCTAACTACTATTCACAGGCTAAGGAGACTAGCGAGACTACTCTCCATTTAGCGTTAAAAGGGGGCTATTGGTCTGCGTTGAAAGTATTGTTGGACAGAGATAGTTCTTTCCACAAGAGGGCAATACAGCTCTTCATCTTGCGGTAGGATCGAGCCACGAAGTTGCTCTCCATCTTTTGATCGACCATGACACGAATGCCAATTTACACACAAAGGAAGCCGGAAAGACTGCTCTCCATCTGGCTTCATCGGCAGGTGTTTGCAGATGGCGAAGGCATTATTGGATAATCAAGAAAACCACTGGTTGGTTGGCAAGCATTCTTAAACAGCAGTATTTTATGCTCTCCACTGTGGGAATGATTCAGTACCGCTGGCCATTTTTGCTGCAACTCGACCAGTACTGTCTCAAAGCCGAAGAGGCTGTCTTACTTCTCCGCGCAGTAAGAGAGCGACAATTTGGGGTTGTGAGAGAGCTCGGGAATATTTTTACGACCCTACGGTCGAGGTAGTATTAAAGAACTGTGAAATTCAGCGAACTTCAACGCAACTCTTCTCGGCAACGGTACGGTACAATGCCATTCCTCCATTAGATTGAATGACTATTGCATCTATTTTGTTCGGTAGGACCAAAGCAACTCGTTCAAAATTACCATTTTCGTATCCAGGTCGAGTATGCCACAGGGCATGGCCGTACAGAGATAATCGTATTCGTCAATACTTAACCCCAATTGCTAGCAAGAGTGTAGAGAGGGCTATCGCGTTTTTTTTTTTTTTTTTTTGGTTGATCGGTGGACGAAAAACCCCCGGAGCAACGATTAAACGGAAGATGTCAAGGTCCCTGTGAACGATAGCCGCAAGGGCTACAACTCACTCTCTGTGGAAAACGCTGCTCAAGCACATTTTGTGATATCGATTCTTAGGACAGGCTTGAAAATCCAGAGTTGCACTTTGTCTTGCATGGTCACCGCGCACTCTCTTAGAGGAAATTCCTCAGATAATAATGACCTCCAGGACGGCGAAAACGAGAGCATCAATTTGAGATCATTGGTCCACCCGCTCCTTCAGTATGCAGCCTATGTTAATCCTGCCAACGAAAGAGAAACTACAATATCAATGATGGCGACAATGCTTTATTGCGACTTCGATTGTGAATTGCCCTTCTCTACCAAAAAGATAATCTCAGACCTACATGAACGGAGCAGTTCGTTTCTCAAACGGGATTCTTGGACGTACCGTAGATTTCTACAGGCGTCACACCGCTTTAGTTGCGGCATATGATACTGGGGAAACTTTGAAGGCTATGCTGCAGCTGCTTCTCCAAGCTCAAGACAAAAACGTCGCAGCGGATGCCATCAAACATGAGGCATTCGAATGGAGACGAAACACTTTATTTCGTCATTTGGAACAAACTTGATCTTCTTATTATCGAACAGGTCCTTCAGTGTGGGATCAAACCCACTCTATTCGAATGGCTGTCAGAGCAGTACGGCAAATCGCAAATTATATGTACCGAACTACATCAACCAGAAGATTCCTCCGGGTTAAGTATCATCTCCGACAATCTCAAGACACACGCGAACTCCCACATATATTTACTAGAGCAGCTCTCCAAGCTCAAAACCCTCTCATTTTGCGGAGCGGAATTGAGTCGGATCTAACCCGACTTCTCTGACAAGATGCTCGAAGCCAAGAGCATACAACTCTAAACGCTGGCTATGTTCACCCGTTCCTCAATATGGACGATTCCAATTCTCCATCCGTCGTATTTCCCATTCGTTCCCTAAACGATCCCCTCCAGCGCTGCGGAGACGCCAACTTGATCGATCACGCGATTCCCAAATCTTACGACTTTGTTAGGCAACTTGAGCTAATAACTATGCCTATCACTGCCGACTGGATTGAGTACGCCGACGGTGAAACAAACCATACTCTGTTGTTTGCAGTAAAACTCAAGTTACACTCAACTCTGTGTTCTGCTTAAACATATCGAATACTCGAATTATCTGAACATGGACATCAACACGCCCCTCGTGCTCGCCGCGAAATAAAATGATGAAACCAGTTTCGAGATTCTCTTAAAAGCAAAGAACACACTACTGGCAAACCTGATAGGTACGCCAATACCAGGGGCGGAAGAAGCGGAAGCGGCGAAGGACACTTGATGCGCATTCTGAAAGACCCATGATAAAGGAAGGGAAGCTGAGAAGACAGAAACAGTAGATTATCTAGGATATTAGTGGAGTGGCCGGCAGAATCACGGCTGGGTTACGAGTAGGATTCGCACAGCCACATCCCCAAGTCCACCATGGTAACGCAGGCCATGGGCCCGATTCCTGGAGCTATTCCATGCTTGTTCATCAACCCGTGGCCCATATATACTTCGATCACCAAAATTCTCCACACCAAACACGTCTTGGACTATCAATGTTTTATTAATTCTACAAGTTTATGCACGCAAAAAACTCTGCAAAATACTGCTTCGTCGAATTTCATTCTTTCGCACCTCTGGTTTATATAACCATGACGCTGTACTATTGGTGTCGTGCATAATCAGGTTGTTAAGACGACTTTCAATCCTGACGTTTTGATTGGCTTGCTGGCTGATAGACTTTTCACCAGCAGCATATGGGGTATACGAAGGTAACTCGGGGACCCATTGGGAGAACTCTTGAGACATGGAGGCGACTTTTGGAGATATATAGACGATCCTAGTAGCTATGGGGATGGCTAACAGCGCTAGCAATGGCGGGGTGGAGATTGATATCTAACGCTCCCAGATACTTTCTCGCAACGATATCCTGGAAGAGCATTCCCTTTGAACAATACCGTTATATTCCAGCTTCATCAAAGCCGTCTATCCAATGCTGTTTCCAACACGCGATCCAGCTACAACCTATGTCATACATTTCATGCATCCCAAGAAGACAGTAAAATAAACGCCTTCAGAAATGCATGCAAAAGAAGAACCAAAAAAATCCAAACTCAAGCCATATCCAGAAAGAATGCAAAATACTCCAGCGGTCCCATTACAAGTGCATTGTACTATGCCCAGTCCAAAGAGAGAAATCCAAAACTCCCCCAGTCAAACAATCCGCTTTTTTCAAACCCCTGAAGACCGCTCTTCTACACACACTCCCACTCCCCAAAAACGCACCACCTCGCGCTCCGATCCGCCAGCACCAGCCCCCTCCAAGTCCCCCTCTCCCCAATCTTAATAACCGTCTCCCACACACTCCCATCCGCGCCCTCCGACGTTCCACCCATGTGCTCGCTCTTCCTCATCAGTCTCATAATCTTCCCGCTCGGGGTCTGAATCGCCAGTTTAACCGGTTTCTGCGAACCGCTAGCCGCAGTGGCAGAGTTAGACGAGCTATTGGAGGCGTTTGATGGATTCGAGTATGCGGAGCCGGACATAGAGATGCTTGCCATGCTCATGGCAGAGGTGGGACGGGTGAAGGGGTTCGGGGATGCGCGGCCGTTAATGGTGGAGACTGTGGAGGGGTCAGGCGAGCGGTTGAGGGAAGAGGGGTGTTGGCGGATGGTGAAGACGAAAGTGTTGTTAAGGGCTAGACGGCCGCATTGGGGTTGAGCGACGTAGAGGTCGTGGCGTTGGGCGTGCGGGGTTGGGTGGAGGATGAGGAAAGAGTATGGGGGATTGATTCCGGTGTGTGTGATCGGAAGGGCGAATGCGAGAGAATGCGGATTCGACTTGATGGAGTGCTGGGAGAGGCATGTCAGTTGTTGCGGAACCTTTTAAATTGACGGTAGTAATGGATATTTCTTACCATGAGTCCCCGCTTCCCGGCGTATACCTTCAAGACACCATGACCCTCATCGCCTGGTAATAGTGCTTTGACGGTGTATCGCTTCTGGCCTCCGATCCATTCTGCTTGCGCCAATGCTGGCTTCCGGATCACATCGCCGCTCTCGAAGTAGTCTCCATCAGCGTCTTGGGCGAAAGCGCGAGCCTCAACCTCAGCGACACACTCGACATCCTCGGGGACGTTGAAGTGAATGTGCGCTAGCTCCAGACTCTCCAGGTTCAGCAGACTGGTATCGAACTCAACGATTTGGAGTTTATTCCTGAAATATGGTGGACAAGCGCAGGGAAGCGCCATTAGTATTTCGTGCGGTAAAGGTGGGCAGATATGCTGTTGCTCTGGAAGGAGTGGAACATGTGTATAGCAGATCTCCATGGGCCGTGTCAGGAACCACCAGCTCTCTGCAACCTGTGACCCAGCGCTCGAATACTGGCTTCGCTTGGGATTTGTGGGACCGGCCAAAGAGCAGTCCATAATGCGCCACTCTCCGTCAACAATGACTGCATTCCAGTAGTGGTTCGGTCGAGCGACCATATCCAAATCAAGGGTTTCACCGGGAGTCTTGAGATATCCCCGTATTACTTCAGCATGCAAACCGACCGACGAGCACATTTCAGCGACGAGAATCGCAATCTCCTCCGAACAGCCTCGCCTCGTCTGGATTACATGTCGAGTATCGATTTCGCCCTCAAAGTCTTCTTCCCAAGATATCCGCTCACTGACCCAAGTGAATATTGCGCGAAGTCGCTGAACGTCGCTTCGGTAAGGTCTGCAAACATATCCTTGGGCCAAGCTTGCTGAATTCGTCCCAAGTGGAAGGCTGTTCACAAAGCGAGCGCTCTTATCCACCAATCCCAGGTTACAGGTAGTGAAGTCGGTGGGCTCGGCTATAGGTAGTCCGTCAAGCCCTTCATCACCTTCAGCAGACTCGTAGAGTGCCTCGATAGGATTGATCACTGGGATATCCATCATCTGGCATCGTTCGGCTCGTTCAACTTTCTCATTCTTGCTGAGTGAGTTGGATCGATTAACATCTCTCCGTACTTGCACCCAGTCGACAGAACCACCGAGGCCCATGTCTCTCGCTGCGCTTGAAGTAGGTCTAGAAGCTGTTCCACCAGCTATCCCAGTAATCCCATTTGGAAGCATTTTGTTTTGTCGTGAAACTGGTCTGCTAACTTGTCCAGCAGCGATGGTACTTCGTGCACTCGCAGCCGAAGTTTTCGCCGACTCGATGACTTTCCGGAGGAATCCACTTCTTTTTGGCTTTGGCGCCATCAGACCTCCCAAAGGATCTTTACCATCCGAGATAGTTCCAGTCCAATCGTCCTGCGAGCTGGTACCAGGCCGTGATTGAGAGTCGTGGCTAGAATGATAACTCACCCCAGTAAAAGGTGTTTCGGGCCGATTGTCAGCAAGACAATTGCCTCTTGAACTTGTATCTCGTGTATCCATGACACTATATGGCCGTTGTCCTTTTACACTTCCACCAATGCCAAACCTCTTCCTGTAATAGCTTCCGGCACTTGTGGCACTCATATTTGTAGCCGAATGCCCCGACATGAGTGTGTGATTTGTGGAGATGCTGCTAAGTGTACTATTTGTAGCAGTGGTCTTCGTAGTAAAAGTGCGACCCAAAACTTCTCGACTTATTTCATAAGCAGACTTCCGATGCTTCAAAGTCCGTTGATTTGAGCCTTTGCGTTCAAATTCTTCTACTTGATCCATGGATGACTGCGGCCGAGGCTGGTACATTGGATTCTTCGGAGGGACAGCTGGAGGAGGGCCCATTTGATCCTGAGGTATGAATAACTCATCACTGGGTCGAGGGCTTTCTTGCCGGTGCATCTTTCGCAGACGGCTTTCCATTCGCTGCACATAGTTGTGCACTTGAGGAGGCCCGTCATCACCGTGAGAGCGGAACTGACGTGGATCCTGGTATCCATCGTTGTCCTCATCGTAATCATCCTGCCCTCCAATTCCAAGAGACGTCCGTGGCCGGATTTTTTTCGCTGATGCCTGGTAAACTTGGTTAAAGGCTTCGGGGGACCAGATACTTGGTGGTGTAATTGGTTCGTCTGGTACATCTTGGGAGTTGCCACTTCGGGACATGCTCATGTCCTGTAATGATGACATTACGTCGTTCATGGCATTGGTCAAGGGTGAAGGTGTAAATCCACCTCTACTTGGTGAAGGTGGAGCAGGCGAGCGAGGGGCAGGTGTATGGTAGCCATTCGTGTATTCCGGTTCATGGTATGGTGCTGGAGATGGCGCTCTGCTGGGATTGTATGCAACTCGGTGCGGAGGAGGAGCGGGTGGTGGTGGAGAGGAATCTCCGTTATCGATAGGATGTGGAGATGGACCTCGAGAAAGAGGTCTATATTGGAACGAAGGCGCCGGAGATACCGCCCGTGAGAATTGTTGATATTGTGTCGGAGGAGCGGGAGATGGCGCGTGAGAATAAGAGTGGTACTCGGATGGCGTAGGCGCAGGCGAAACTGCCCTGAAGTGAGCAACAGCGGTCGATTGGGGGAGTGGGGATGGGATCGATTTCGGGAGCGGAGATGGAATGCTGCTCTCCGGCGATGGTCTTTTCATGGACGAGTACGGTTTGTGCTTCGATATACTGCCGTTAAGTTTTGGAGACAGTCCATTGGCCTTTTTCTGTACTTCCCGCGCAGCAGCAGCAGGATTTGGAGAGCTCGCAGCAGCGTAAGCTGTAAATGGCTTGCGAAACATGCTCTTCGCTTTCTGCGGTGTCGCTTTGACGGCTTGATGATTTGGATTGTTCGCTCTTGATATGCTCCCTCCTCCATTTTGCATCGGGCTGGGGTTCCGGCTCCCAGGCTGGAAACTCTCATCCATTATTTGAACAAAATTCGAAGGGAAGAGTCCCACCATTCGCCTGTCCCTCTTCAAACGTCCCATCCACCATGACCCATCTCCAGCATTGAGGCATTCTATAAGGTCGCCTTCGATGAAGCCGAGGTCGCGTTTGGTCTGAACTAACATGTCAGTCTCAGCTTTCCTTAAAAGCGGGTTTCAAGCAGATTGGATTTCGACGTGCCTCTCCTCCCCATGAATATACTGCCTTACACCAGCATGGAAAGCGCGCAGGCAATGGCTGTGCAGCTGGAGCCATTTTTCAATTCGAGTTGCACGCTGGCGATTAGGAGTCTGTGACAGATCATCCAGCGGGTTTTCGAGAGGCGGAATGCATTCGTGGGTGTGTTGCTGTAAGGGAGTCTGAGAATGGATACGTGAAGAATAGAGGGTTGAGTGAGTGTCGGAATCTCCAAGAAATTATCGATGTGTACGAAGTATCCAAAGCGAAAGAATGCAGGCCTCAATGGGCTTGGTTGCGAGGGTGGTGATGGTAATGGTGATGATGTTTTTGGGTGGTTTGTGTTTGTTGACATCTTCCCCAAATCGTCTCTAGCGCGGCTTAGCACGTAGGGCTGAAACTCCGCAGTGCACCACGACCAACATCGCAACACCAACAAGATGCATTGAGGAACTCCCATCATCTTCACTAATAATCTAATCAATGGATTTTGTCTTGAACCATTTGTTACGATAAATTATTCTCCAAACCCCTATATCCCTCTTCTCCAAGCTTGGTCTTTAAATTTTCAACAATTACTATAACTAGGTAGCACCACCTAGAAAATCCGCGCCATATTCTCATTACTAAAACATATTTACCAACGGGCTCATTTATTGAAACGTTTATTAGCAAATTCCGCACTAATACTCCCTGAACCAAAAGAAGCGCATAGAGACCAAAGGATGATCAAAAGGATGATCAAAAGAATGACCATAAGAATGGCCAAAAGAGTGGGAGGAGAAATTCCACATCCGACGAAGATGACGCCAACAGACACCCGTCTAACACTTATACAGTGTCCTTGAGCATTCATGTCAAGCCAGCGCCTTAATCCAATTTCTAGGAATTATTTTTGAAACATTGGGCCGCGTTCTTTCAGCTAGCAAGAGGGACCTTTGCATCCTTAATCCGAGCTTTCTACTCTTGCTAACCTTTCTAAATCGATTCAGGAATTATCATAAATGACATGTGCATGAGAGTCATCATCTGGAAGTAGAGGAAAGCTGTTCAGCAGCGCCTGCCTATTTTCAATAATTCGATTTTTAAGAGTTATGAGCTGATCAACCATCTACATGAAACTATCACTGGAGCTGTGTTCAGGAGTTCTGTTAACCAGCATTATGCCAATCTGAATAACTAGCCAGCCAACATGTCCTCGATCCACTTCGCAGCCCTGCGACACTGCTCGAGCAGCATCTGGGAGCTTTTCAAGAAACGTCTCGCTGATAGCTTCTTCCTCTTCCATATGGATAGGCGTTGTATGATGACGCTCGCACAGTTCCGCTCGGCAGAGTGGACACTTGTTTGAATTTTCCGCAATCGCTATCTACCCAGCTACAGAGACACTGCCTACCCATAATGTGGCCACAAACGAGTTGCATCACTTCTTCACCAGAGTCCTCGTCACTGTCCCAATATTCTCCCAGACACACAAGGCAGCATCTGAAATTCATCGACTCCAGCTCGGTGCGCTGTGTCGAGAGGCAATCAAAGTCAACAGGATCTCCGAGGAATTTATATTAACTGACCCGAAATAAAACAATTTTCGAGTCGAAAGTCTTGAAAAGAAAATAAGCATTTACAGCTACTAATAGATAGTTACGTACCGTAGCGAATTAAATAATAAAATCCTTAGATAGGTTAATAGGCAAGATAAATTAAAACTATTTAATAAATTCTTAAGACCAGTAGAAGTTATAATATAGCTTGCGTGCTTAATTTCTTTAATTTTACTTAGTAAAGAAAAAGTAGAAAAGGTATAAGTTATAGAGATTATTTTTCTAAATTGACTAATTTTATAAAAAAGAAAAAAAATAAAATAAAATATAAAAACTAAATTATATAAAAATATTTAAAATACTTAAAAGAAATTTTTTTTTTATTTTTTTTTTTGTTCTTTAAACTTAATATAGTATTTATTTATAATATTTATTTTTAATTATAGTTTTATTTATACATTAAAAGTACTTATTTAACTATATAAGTTTTTTATACTTAAGTAATTACTTAAAGTATATAGTTTATATTAATAAATATTTTACTTTATACTATTATATATAATTTTATTCTTATATTTTATATTTTTTTTTAAAAAAAGTAAAGTAATTATTACTAAATATTTAATATTCTATATAATTTATAGTTTATTAACTTAAGGGCTAATCTTAATATTACGGCCAACTAGAATTAAAAGGATACAATAGTTAAATAGATAATAGAACACTTAAACCGGCTTTTATAGAATTAGTCTAAGAGGTAACTAGCAAAGGCTTTACTAGAGGGACCTAAGAGACTATAAGGTAATAGGGGTTGTTACACGGGTTACGTAACGTAATTAGTATACTTAGTAGCTTAGTAAGGCCAAGACACTAATTACACTAAGCACAATTAGTATACTTAGTGGCTTAGTAACGCCAAGATACTAATTATACTAATTAAAGAATAAAGGGCTTAGAATACTTAAGAAGAATAGATTTTTTTATTATTTCCTAGTTCTTTATACTTAACTTATTCTTTAGTTTTATACTATCTTGTTTCTACTTCCTTAACTAAAGGGTTAGTAAAGTACTCTTATCTTTAATATTAAGCAGCGCTTCTTTTATTATCTTTAGTTAAACTTAGTTTAATATTATTTTACTATTAAGTAGTTACTTAAATAGTACGGCCTAGCTTTATAATATAAATTATACTTAGTAATAAGTTAGACTAGTCTTATAACCTTATAACCGACCTACCCCAAATTAACCTAAACGCCCTATACCTATTCTAAAGAACGCCTTCCCTTAGTTTTAATATAGGCTTATATAAATTTATTTTAAGGTTAGCCCTTAAGCTAATAAACTATAAGTTATATAGAATTTTTTGCGTTTATAACACTTTAAGTACTA
>KV745527.1:0-13880 GCA_001692735.1 Lepidopterella palustris CBS 459.81
CCCTGTTCCTTTCTGTTCATTCGGCGATTAATTTCGACCTATTTATCCTACAACCACCTACCCCAACGCTTAATACACATATACTGGCAATTGGAGGGGGATTATACTACTTTATACATTGCGGGAGGACTGTTTTTATAGGCTTAGAACACTTTTGTGTCGGCCTGGGGGGTGTGTTGAAGAGGGTAGTCCTCCACACTGTTTTTTCTTTGCTTAGTCATCATTGGTCCATGCACCACAAGCTCGTCCTCATGTAGAATATTCGATATAGTAGCTTGCACGAGAGTTCAATCAACAGAATATATCATCATATTCATCAGTATCTGCAACTTACAAAAAGTGGGAATGTCGCACCGAACGAGGCGCGGAAAAGTGCGTTCCCTGCAAATATCGATGCCGCGTACGGAGGATATGCGATCCCTAGATAATTGAGCACTGGGTTGAAGAGTGTAATTATGCCGACAATGAAGAAGCTGGAGCCGATAATAGGCATAATCCAGTGAATACTTTTCCGTGCTGACCAACCATACCAGAATAGGCAGATTGGAAGGGAGGCGGACCCAAAAAAAGTCGGTGGAAGAACCATCTCAGGCTTGAATGTTGGCTTGGTGAATCTCAGAATTATGCCATACTTTACCCACACCAAGAAGAGAGGCACTGTGATGACGCCACCAGCGAAGATGCCTAGAAAAACTAGTCCCTGCTGACTGAGGTCGAAGCCATAGACCTCGCCAAATACCAGAGGGAACGACTCGAACCAAGTGAAGAGTACTCCATACAGTAGGGCCGTATACAGGTCCATGAAGAAAACGATGGGCTCTGAGAAAGTCAGTGTGAATGCCCTGCCCAGGACAATCAAATGGTCTCTCATAGTGTGATGCGCGGCATCGATTTCAGGCTGACTTCTCAACCGGTCGTCTCTGTTCGCGTTCCTCAATCTCTTCGCTCTCTTGTATAGGATGTTTGCTGCACTGGTTTCAGGGAGGAAGAAAAACAGCACGACCACCACGAACGCGCACAGCCATGTGAATACCCAAATTGTCCAGCGCCAACCCTTCGCTGGGGCCACAAATCCGCCAAGGATTGGACCAAACACAGGACCACAGACCCCGAACGATGCCAAAATGCAAATTCCATATGCGAACCGAGCCGGATCATATATATCTGCCATGGTAGCACCACCAGTTGCCAGACATGGGCTGCCGAAAAAGCCACTTAACAATCGAAAGACGAGAAACATGGGCATATTTATGGCGAAGCCGGTTGGGAGTTGAAGCAAGACGAAAACGAAGAGTGTCCAGAAATAAATACCGCTGCGTCCAAGTTTTGGCATCTCGGACATTGGAGACCATAGCATAGGACCGAAACCGTATCCACTGGTAGGAACGATATGACACGTTAGAGATGGTCTGATTTCAAATTTGGCTTTTTGCACAAACCGTTTGGGAAATTCTTACATGGTAAATAGGGAGAGTCCCAGTGTTGCAACAATCTCGCTAACACCAAAGTCTTCCATAATACTTAATGCGCCAGGAACGTAAATGGAACTTGCAATGTAGAATGAAAAGTTAAGGAGGCATATTTGAAAACCGACCAGAAACTTCCAGCTGCTGGACCAATTCTGGGGATTCTGAACTCTGTGTGAGAAATGCTTGTCTCGTGGAACCAATAGGAGCAGATACCTCTGGATCATCCGGGCCGTACCAGTCTATCAGATAGATGTCGTTGCCATCTTCAACAGCATCATTTACACTCACATCCTCCAAATCAGTATCTCGTGCATCAAAGTCCTTCGAGGAGGCATTGGTCTGCTCTTCTGACCGCGCACATGTTGAGCTTTTGTCTCGCTGATGAGACTTTTTCCATAGTGAAGGATCAATCTCGTCGGGGTATCGAAATAATTTGTTGCCGGATACAGAACGTATGAGGTGGCCAAATTGGGTATCGCGGAATTGAGTGGCCATGTTGATGTGCAAGACCGAAAGTAAACTTGTTGGATTGAATGATATTGCTTCTCTTACAAAGGTAGAAGCTGTCGATAGGAGGGGTTGCAAAGCGGATGAAGTAGATACTTTTACGATCAAAAAGCAGGATTATATAAACTAGACTAATCTTCTTGCCATGACAAATGCGAGGAATACACCGGAATTTACATGGAGCTAAAGGCTGTTAAGCCCGAAGAAGCTCCCAGCGTCGTGTCACTTTGTTCGATATTATACAAGTTGCTTGTTCTGCCTTGGATCTACATTAATTGTTCCTATATCACAACGTGACAAGCCCACAGGCGAGTTGCATTAGTACCAACATCCTGATGTAGGGCTCCCACCGTGATCTGCACGTACCAGTGATGATAAGGGCGGCTGTTATTCGTAGATTTTTTTTTTCCGATAAGCCTTAATGTATTAGTTCGCTTGTCCGTCTCGGACTTAGCAGGAAGACGTTCTCGGAATTAGCGGACTTGGAATAGGGATACTCTCGGAATTAGCGTAGAGATGCTTCAAGTTTGTTATCACTTATTCTTTGTCTTTACGAAATACTTCTTTAGGCCTAGCCTAATCTCGCACTAGCAAAATTTATAAGCTACAACGCTAAAGGCTTCTATATAGAGTAAGTAGTTAAAAGGTAAAAAATAAAATATAATCGCTAAACCTGTTCATATTTGCGATTGTATGAGGATTTTAGGTCCTCGTGGCGATTAAGTAACTTTAATACCTAACACTAGCTATTTGGTATAGTTGGACACCACTGCGCCTGCGCAGCTAGGATACCAGCCGTCTTCCGTACGGCTGGAAGCCTAGGTAGCATATTGCGTTGATCCATTAATATAATTCATTACTTGAGACTTTCTTCTTGTGAGGGTGTAAGGAGGCGATTTAACGCGGGAGAGCCGCGTCGTGGTGCAATACCGACGATGTGTCGAACCAAAAAGACCGGCCTTATTGGCCGCAGCCGAATAAGACCCTTTATAAGTTCAATACGATGCGGCGCCGAGCTGTTGTTCGAGGTTCTTCGACCACATCTGTGGCGCTTCGGAGGCTTTAAAAATGGCCCTGCTTGTAGGCTTAGGTATCTAGATCAACTCTGCCCTGTCGATATAAGGCGTCTTGTTGTTGTGGTGTGGCCATTGTGGTAGTAATTTAGTCACGCGTCGCGCGTTAGGTTGGTGGTTGGGTGTGCCGCAGGCTGATTTGGGCCGCAGGCTAACAGGTTACGTTAATTGAGCCGAATTGACTGCCAAGTCTCAGCTCAATTCCACAAACGGTGGAAACCAATTGATTGATCGCCCACCCTGATTCCAAGGCACGTCCATAATGTAGCACAACCGTGAACGGGGGCCTCCCAGCAGGCGGTGGCAATATATATTTCCCGGACAACGATGCAGAATATTGAATCACCCATTTTTTTTTGGCTGGGGATGAAAGTTTGGGATTTATCTCTGCGGAGCTCTGTACCGTATCCTCGTCGCAAGATCATCAATTTTGGCGGTTCAATGTAAGGAAAATGGGTCAAATATAGCAGTGTAGATGAATCGATAGAGCAATAAGCGGATTTTGGTGTCCCAAAGACAAGAGATGAATCGCTACTGTCCTAGCCGGGTAACGCTTCGTTGGTAGCTCTGCTTTCAAGTCATGCGTCTACATGCGTGTGTCAGCTAGAGGAATTCAGCGTTGAGAGCTCTGAGGATTGTATTGCTATGGAGGAAGGCTCGTATATAAAGGGGGGGGGAACCCCCCCCCCCCCTACTAGTGTGTTAGAGAACACGAATACGAGGGCTGAAACTTAGCCAACAGCGTGACACTTCCTTACACTCAGAATAATGTACTAGTTGGTCTCAGGAAGCCTCCCAAAACGGACCGTCACTTCTACAACAGAAGCTTGATGACATCGACATCCTCCTCCTGTCATCTAGAATCACTTCTATGAATTCAGTTAAAATGAGGACTATGCCGTCTGAAATATCATATATTGACGGGGAACTTTGATTCAAATCCTGCGCCCCCAGCTTTAAGGATTAACACTCAGAGCTTGTATCAAACCTTCAAGCTCACAAATAACGTCTTGATACACAACTTCTTGAAATTCGGCTTTGTCCAGATAGTCATCGTACTGAAAACATTTCTGCGCCAGCTTCTGAAATCTGCGTCCCAATGGCGTCGGTCGACCTTCCGCAAGTCTCCTCGCGGTCACCACATCATGCAGCTCGAACGGCTTACGATGGCTTCGCAGTGGTTCACGGTACCCAATCTCCAGCAAGGCAAGTCCAAGGCTTGCCATCGTCATGTTTCTGATACCAGAGGCGCTTTTAAACTCGTGGAGGTCTGAAGGGAGTCGGACAGCGTCAGGTGGTTCTGGGTTAATAGTTGGCGTTGGAAGTCCTCCAAGTGATTTCTGACTGCTTTTTGCGCTGAGGTGAAGAGTTTTCACGGCTCCTTGATCATCGAAGGGCTCATCACAGGTTCCGAAGAAAGAGATGTTGCGGAGGCCCCATTCTTCGCCCAGCCAGGGCGTTGAGTTGTATTGCATCACTGCAATTGACATCTTGAGTGCGATTTGTAATTGGTCAGCTATAGGAAGGCTACGCTCAGTAGATCTATGGACGAGTTCCTCTAGTGATATGATTTGCTTTTGACTGATCAATTGTTGGGATTCTGGAGGTGGTTTCCGCTGGCAGCTAGTATCTCGTGTTGCCCCCGAGTAGAAGACATGCTTATATACACTTGTCGGAGTCTTGAGAGCATACAAGCAATGATCGGCACGACTAGGCCCAAGTTGACATATGGTATTCTCGTGTTGCTTTAGCACCTGACAGAAAGAGGTTGCTGGAGTGGAGGACGCTGCTGATGCTGGTACTGATCGTAGTGGGATTGTCGGTATGAGAGGTGGTGCCACGGAACTGAAAGTTGTTGTCACCGTGGACGTTGTCGAATAATTTCTTGTGGTGAATGCTTGTGATCGGTTCACAGTCCCTACTGACGCGGTTCCCTTCTGAGATTTCGCCACCCTTTCGTCTACTTCGATGTTCTGCTTAGCCAAAAAACTAGCCAGGCTACGCGCTTCTTGATGTGAAGATGAAAGAAGAGGATTTGCATGCGTTTCGAGACCCAACTCTCTGTCCGCCGTCATGCACCGTACGTAGAACCACATAAGTGGATTCGGGATCGCGTCCCTTGTTCATGTTAATTAGAATGGTCGCACCCGCCAAGCTGAATTGAAGCTTACCTCTCACCTTGGTGTGACAGGGCTAGATCCAAGCAAACCACATCGCCGGTGACGGGTTCCTCTTGTATTGTGGCGTCTATGCATAGCTTTGCGTAATGTTGAACCTTACCGCTGTCTTCGCAGCACCAGAAACATGTTAATGCGTCGAACAATTCCATTGATGCTTTCTGCACAGTTAGAAATGGATGATTTCTGACTTTTCTCTTTCTTTTCGTGAGTTCGGCAGAAGTCTGGGTTTCGTGGAGCTCGGAAATTTGTACTTTCAGATTTGTTAAATCCGAATTCAGTCGTCGCAACTCGAGCAATTTTTCGTCAAGCTTTGATTCTTTCAGGGCTACGGATATAGACGTTCGGAGATTCTAGGGATACAAACGATTAATTCGAATATAAGGGGCGTACCGCACTGCAGCATCACTATAAGAGGCATCTCACCTTGCCAGTTGCACTCTTGAAGCGAGCAAGCTCTTTCTCGACATCTTCCATCACGTTTCGGATACCCAGAACTATAGCTTCACAAGCTTCATAGTTGTCCTTCAGTAGGTCATTGAACCGTGTATTCAGGGCCTCGTCGTGCCAAAACTTATGCGCAGGATCTTTGAGCATTAACTGTAAATCTACCTCCTTTAGATCTATAAGTCGTAGTAATAGGTGAATCTCTGTTGTGAATCGCTTTTTCTGGACAAGGAGCATAGACCGCACTCTCTGGATGGCCGCTGGAGCCTTGCGAATGGTTTGAACGGCATTGGATGTCTTCTGGTACGCCTGTACGATCTCGACGACGACAGGAAGCACGCCTAAGACAACCCCAACAATCTCAAAACCAGTCATGGGTATAAGTTAATAACGAGTGCCAGAGAGAACGATAAAGCAAGGAGTAGGTTCGCTGCTGGAGGTAGCAGAGGGCGAACCTTGGGGTTTGGGGTGAAGAGCCGCCGCGATCTTAATATAGATAAAACGCGTGATTTGTGCTGTGCCCCCCCCTTGGTGGCCGGCCCAGCCCAGGCAAGCCGTCTTCACTCCGAAGAGATACAGTCCTGCTTTCGACTCAGATCAGCGAACCTTTTATTATTCATCATCAAGGCTGCAGAAAATATATAGATCTGAGTTCTGCCTATTGGAAAGCCCGAATATTCATTCAGTTCGGCCCGCCGACCGGCTATCTAGTCCTCGCCATCTAGCTCTGTGGGGGTCCTCTTGAACGTATCATTCGTCTTGCCGACTCGAAATCCGCCAGCTCCCAGCGCAAGAGTAGAATAAGCCTGGAGGCTCTTGAATTGATGACGGAAATGGAGTATCCATCTCATGCGACTGATGGCCTATCAAACTCGGACTTTGTTGAGGCGTGGCAACAAAGCTCAAATGCAGTGGTTCCCGAAATCGGAACGGTGGGTCGGTTCTTCGAATCGCTCATAAAAATGTTCTCAATGTTACTTGATCAACTCAAAGGGGATTCGATGCTCTCGTTAGATGACCGTGCCAGCCTTAAAAACAGCTTCGACATTCTGAGATTATGGGGTCACGGCTTTGACGCAAGCCGAGGCGAACTGGACAAACTTCTGGAGCACTCGACAGAGTCGAAGGATCTGACGATATCATTACTAATATCTATTGGTGACATTGTTTCAGAAAGTGCGAATCATCCCTTTTCGTCGCCCCCAGCAGACTAATCGTCGTTTGTAGGAGTTCCACGGTCCTTGTCAATGACCCAAGAATTAAAGCAAATAATTGTTCGCAACTCCGGATATCTGTCGACTTTGGACGAAGCCAAATACGCTCTGTCGAGCGAGTACGAAATGGATGACAGTTCAAGCGATACAGACCTGCCCAATTCGGATCAGGCTTTGAATCAGACGAGAGAGAATCTAAAAGATCTTCGGACGTATTTGGATTGTCTTAACGACCTCAATACCGTGATTGAAACGGCAATCGTAGATAGAGACCAGGATGGACAAGTGAAAGTCTTCGCAGAGCGAGTTGGTTATCACTTCTATGCAGATCTCATCACAGCACGGTTCCCCAGTGTAAATTCGGCTTTGGCAAGACATCTAGGCCAGGCCAATTGGGCTAGATATCAACGAATCCACAAGCAACACACAGAAGGCAACCTTGTGGATCTGGTCCAGGAGAAAGCAGTTTCCTTGCTCTCCGGAACCAAATTTCATGACTCTGCGTTAGGGTCCTCTCGTCCTAACAAAACTCTTTACGCGTCGACATTGGTGTCCTTTGGGACAACATCAGCTGGTGGTAGTCATTCAAAACTTCCGCCCCTATCCGAAGAAGCCAAGAAAGGGAAAGCTTTCATCTGCGATGGGTGTGGAAAACCTGTTCGCATACAGAGTACCAGGGAGTGGAAGTATGTCAATTATGCTTTAACCCAAAGTTTAGTAGCTAATGCTCGTATAGAGAACACATATTCCAGGACCTAGTTCCATACAACTGCGTTTTTTCCAGATGCGGTTACGGCCCCATTCCCTTTCCAGATCAGCAGGCCTGGATAGATCATCTTGGTTCAAACCACGGTTTACAGCCTGAATGGAACAGCCGTCAATGCTCTTTCTGCGAGGACGCTATAGGTCCTGGGCGTTTTTTGATTACCACCCATCTCGCGAGACATCTGGAAGAAATTGCGCTCGCTGCTATACCACGAGGGACGGATTCAAAAGTTAATTCTGAAATTGGCTCCAATGATTCAGACGTAGATGTGGCAGAGTTATCGGATTCAATATCTGACAATTTATCTTTGGGGTCGACAGAAACCCGTTACACAGGCCAAGTTGATGCCATATCACGACCAGATATCAACATTGAATTCGCACCACTGAGACGACAGGTGAGCTTCGAGCCACGAAAGCTAAATGGACCAGATAGCGCGTTAAGCCCATTCGACCGAAGTAAGTTTTCAATATCTATACTTTTAAGCAATCATTTATATTAGTTAGGCCGAAGTCATAACCGCGTTCGCCCAGACCCTGATCCATTAAACCCTCCCACAACCACATACGATTATATCCTCGACCTTGCCGATGCGACCCGTCCTGAATGGTCAACCGATCGCCTCACTACGCCGAGCCGTCGCACGTCCAATCATCCCGCAACCTTCCAATGCGGCTTGTGTCAGAAACGCTTTACACGTGCATACAATCTACGTTCTCACCTCCGTACCCACACTGACGAACGCCCTTTTGTTTGCTCCGTCTGTGGAAAGGCCTTTGCAAGGCAACACGATTGCATGCGCCACCAAGGTCTTCACTCTGGCGAAGAGAAGCAATTTGTATGCCGTGGTGAGCTCAAGAACGGCCACAGCTGGGGTTGCGGTCACCGCTTTGCTCGTGTCGACGCACTCGCTCGCCACTTTCGTAGCGAGCCAGGGCGCATATGCGTCAAGCCGCTACTTGAAGAAGAACAGCTCATGGCAAGTGGGAAGGATAAAGATCCTCGCATGCGAAGGATGAGCCAGCTGGGCCCAGATATGACAGTTCTGCAACCACACAGGCTTCCGCAAGAAGTTTTGCATATGTATCCCGGGCTTGGGGGTGTCTGGGACCAGTTGCCAATCAATGGGCCTGACGAAACTGAGAATAAAATCAGTGGTCATAATAGCTTCGATGGGATCCTCAGCATGGTGGATATACACGCTGAGCTTGAGATGCTTGCACGAAAGAAAGGCGCGAAACTGAATTGGAAACAATCGATTGTCGATCTTCTGAAACTGCTCGATCTGAAGTCAAATCCTGAGGCACGAGCGCTGTTAGCGGAGGAGTTGGGGGTTAACGCCGGTCCACTCGGCTCTGGGCAACAAAACGTCGCTCTCCACAAAGCAGTAATGGAAGAGCTCACCAAAACTGGTGGCAGGTTACGGGACAGAATTGTTAATTCCCTCAGATCTCAGTCATAAGTTGGAGGAACGTTATAAGAGGTGGACGGATCTTTTTTCGTCTTGTTTTGTTCTTGAATAAGGCTCCACTTTGGGGAATATAAATATCATGGCTCTCAATAGGCGATATGGGCTTCAGTGGGGTGCGCGAGGCTGGATGATAGTGGCTTGAACGATTTGTGGCTGGTTGGGCAAAGATAGTTGTCTCGGAATCTTGGCCAAGATAAGGCCAAGGGCAACTCCACCCACGCCGACATATTTATCCCGCTCTGCCAAGCAATTCCCCACCAACCTGAGTTCTGTCAAGTTAGCCTATTCTCATGAATTCCGTTCTAGCCAGAGGTAGGCTAGATTTACTAGTCGAAAACAATACGCAAAATTCCTCTAATTCTAACACTTCGCGTACAGATTTGTAAGAATGTTAAGAAGGTTAAGTTAGGAGCCAGGAGTCTATACCGCTATGAGCTCTCTATTTTTGTTTATACTATCACTCTCCAGGTCCACAATTGGCTTACCAGGGCCATCTCGTGTATTGTACTGACTATGTTATGCAGCCTTTTAGGTCTTGCGATGAATTTAATGGTCTATACCGTATAAATTTGCTATTAAGAGCGCCATGCCTTGCAATATGTATTTTTTTTTTTCGAGGCTCAATGGGGAAGGCTAACACAGTGACAACTCAGCTTAAGCCATTTCAACCGTGCCAAGGTTCGGCTAGTATTTGGCAGGATTTCTCTCCCTCCCTTGACCAACCCCCTTTTTGGTTGCTCATATACATACTCTTGAATGACCTACAGAGCCTGGGTATATCTGATCTTCCAATAACTACCTACGTCTGGTCCGGGCATGACGCAAATGAATCCCCACCCTCAAAACACTAGGCTAGGGGTTTGGAACGAAGACTCCGACGATGTAGAAGAAGAGATCGTTACTGGGTCTGTGGTTGAGTTTGCTTTCGGGGAAGGAGAGAAGTCATATTTCGCAACCAGTTATCCACACAGGGCCGAGTTTGCGGAAAGGAAGGATATTAGACTTATGGAACAGTAAGACTGTCACTGTGATTGGTGGCACCCTAGCCTTATCAGATGCCATATACTGATGGTCTATGCGGAACACAGATTGAATATGCCCGACTACGTCCTTGAAACGATAAGAAAGGTTCAACCAAGGTATATTATGAATTTTGCCATCCGGGGTCCAGACCTATGGTTTCTCTACCACTATAACAGTAGCAGGCGATACGGACATGACACCAAATGGTACCCGATGAAGCCCACTGGAGCGAATGAATACATTGGCGTACAGCTGGAACAACTCAGAGAAGATGCAAGAGATCAGATTAGCTTTTGCGGTTTTGGCCTTTTTCCTGACGTTTTCTTCCTTCGATCCACTGATGGCAAGAAAAAATGGCACCCACGACTTAGTGGATATGTCTACGATGACCTTTGGAATGACTTTCTAGACGTGTTGCGACTAGACCAAGGATGTCCGAGGGCCGTCAGGTCCGGGAAAACAATGCCTGGGTGGTCTATGGAGCAGATTCGTTTAAGTGGAGCAAACATGGGTTACCAAAAAGCCTAGTTGCGGCTTTGAAGTTGGGCCAAGATGAAGGCTGGGTCATTAACGTGAGTATACGTGGTTGGCTAACTTCATCTATCCTAGAAAGTGGCATTAAATCGGAATAATCATAGAGAATATTGCCTTGTTTATGATGAAGGTCCTCTTTACTTCTCCTTTCACCCAGACTTTGAGGAACAGTTCAAGGCTGTTATTGAGCAATGGAGCCTTTAAAAGAGAAAATATCGGAAATCGGCTGGGCATAGAGCTACTTACCCCGCCGGAAATCAGTATGAAAACCCTGACGAGAGTAGGAGTGAGGTTGGGGATGACGATGTTGAATGGCATATACAAGAACCGCTTACTGGAAACAAAACAAATCATCATCGTCATGACACTGCAGTGTCACAACTGTCACAGGCCTCGCCTAACAACTCCCACATATCGGGCCTGTGTATTGAGCACCAGCTGGAGAGCAGGAACCGGCTGAGAGCAGACTCGGACGGGTTTGTAGCACTATCAAATCCTGCACAAAATCTTCCGCCGGATATGTCTTCTGGTCTACAAGGCACGGTCACGAGACATTCTTCCAAAATGCCAGTTCGGACACCGCCTCCGGATCGGAACTCCGACCCTACGGAGCAGCAAGAGTGATCAACAGAAACGACCACAAAGACGCCAGCCGTTTTCAGCAGCTCTAGGCGGTTTCAAAGGCTTCCTGTTTGGAGAAAAGGATAAAGGGACAAAGAGGAATATGAAATTGCACGATCGAGATTTCGTAGGATACCTTGGCAACAATACCACTATTTTAGAAAGATACTCCGCCAAAACATCAGACTCCCGAAAACCTAAATATACCTTATTCCTGTTAAATGAGTTCTTCTAACCGACGGAATCTAATTTGGTGCTGGGTATATTCCTCAGACCGTTTGCTTCACCTAAGGTATAAAGAATACCCTACTAGAATTAGAAGTTCAGAAGCATTAATATAGTGAATTGTCCTAAAACAGAACACACTCAACGCGCTAGTGAGAAGCGCTGTCTTGCCGCGCTTAGTTACAGCTCCTTCCTGTATTTCATGATTTGTAGAAGATAAGGAAACTGCGATTTTCGCCTACTCTGCATACCTACTCCGCAACACAGCCCATATTTCCAGTGCTCAGGCTCCACATACAGGGCCTACGCCACTGCCTCAACCTGATCTGCATGGCTAGCCTCGGGGCTGACAAACTTTATCTATGGTTTGGAAGCTTTGGGTCCGCAAATTTTCCTGCAAGACTGAAAAATTGACAATATAATTGAAGGACATGTGCCGATCTTTATCCTTTAAGGATCTCGACTTCTCTTCTACTTACCCCATAGCGAAATCTATCATATCCCGCACAGTAATGTGTGCAAGACACCACGTAACATTGGGGCTAAGTAAGTGCAACTTACATATCCACCAAAGCTCGCTAAAAAAGACGGCATAGATTATGAAAGAGCTTCGCCGTATGGAACATGAGGAGCTATTTTCGCCCAAAATCTCCACCCCTTGGATGAAGTAATGCATGGAGGCCTAGGGCGATATTAGAACTGATATCCGTCCCGCCATTCTACCCCGCTGCCTAATCACTGTGCAAGCTCACGGAATATAACTTAGCCCTTAGGCTTCGTCTATTCACTACCCGTTCCTTGTCAGCATACTTCTTAAATCTCTAATCTTCCACCAACTTGGCTTTCCAGACTCTGCTGCTACAGTGATTGCCTTTGCTTTTCAGGAACAGTTACCAGTAAATATATTCTCCAGGAGCGCCCCGATCAATCCGAATAACCCTACCCCCAACAATTATAAGATAGATTGTATCAATAGCTAAAAATTTTAAGAGGTGGCAAGAAAACACTGCCGCTTAGGAGATATTTACTATGACAATTTTTCTATGGACAAGTATGGTGGATTCTGCTGCGGAGATACTGGCCGGTATTGTGGTAGCGAATGCCACTATGCAGAATTGATGATTACTATTATAGGTCTAGTCTAATTATAAAATTAGGCTAAGAAATCGTGCTTTTAGATACTATTATGTATATGCCGATACGTTCGTATCCGGCTTTTTACTAGACGTAAATACTACACAAAGCTAATTGTATTTCTAGAACTACGTTAGTATATTATATAGCTAAAAGGTTTTATAGTAAGACTAGTATAATTATTATAGCTTACAAAACTACGGTTATAACTATAAAATATCCAACTTGTAAAATATACACCCTAAGTATTATAGCTAGACTACTTATTATTATTTAAAATAAAATAGTTATTAAAATTAATAGCGCTAGCTAAATAATTATATAAACTACTACTATTACTTTTATAGTAGCTTTAGTAGTAGTTATAAGTTTATTACTAGTTTATATATTTAGTAATAGTAGTAATAGTAGCTTTTTCCTAGCGTAATTTTTAGTAGTATAGTAAAAAGAATAGTATTTCTTACTCTATAAGCTATATTACTCTTTATTAAAATAAATAAAGACTAGCTTAATTTATAACCTATTATAGTAGCAATAGTAACTAAAAAGCCTAAGCCTTATAATTATCTAAAGCTAGTACTACTAAGTACTAATAAATTCTAAGTATTACTAAATATTAATATACTAAATATACTAGCGTATAATAACGTATATATATACTACTTAAATACCTTTCGCCCTAGGCTATTTTAAATTAATTAACTAGGTAGTAATATATTAAAGAGTAATATATTAAAAGAGTTATAAGTAGTATAGTATATTATAGTATTTCTATTACTTTTATATCGGTTTTACTTAAAGTTATATAAACGTAATATAAGGTATTAACTTTATATAGTAATTAATTTCTCTACTTAGAATTTAGCTAAATATTTACTTTTAAAGTAAGCGTACATCGGCGTTTCGGGAGACCAAATTTGGTTGCCCCGAGCAATTAGATCCCAAGATTCTATGTCAAATCGCGAGCAACCAGATTTGGGCTCGAGCAGCCAGATTTAGCTATAGGAGAATCTAAGCAACCAGATTTCGCGTAGTACTAATCTAAGTAGCCTAAGCAGCCCGAGCAGTCCAAGCAGTCTAAGTAGCCTAAGTAACTAGATTTAGCTATAAGTAACTAGATTTAGCTAAGATTTAAATAAAAATAAGTACTTATTATAAATTAGCTACTTTAAAAAGGCTAGAATAATAGTTATATTAATTCTAATACTATATAAGTAGA
>KV745529.1:0-13874 GCA_001692735.1 Lepidopterella palustris CBS 459.81
TTAAAAAATCGGCAGCGTTTAATAGTATCGTGTTCTCGACATTTAGGACTGCTAGGAGGCGTTGAAGGTGGCATAATAGCGTGTTGAAGTAGTTTGTTGTTGATGTTGTTTGGTGGTGTGGCCCCTGCGCGACGAATTCCTGCAGACCCTTTGATCCAAGATGTAGATAACGGAATTCACCGGGTAGTGGCCGCCCTACCTTTTTGGTTGCAATTTGGACGTTTTGACACCCTAGTAATCAAACAACTGCGAAAGATTAAGTATAATTTTAAGCGTGTATACACTATATAGCCCTTTCTAATAGCTAGGAAAAGGCTTAGAGCAACGAGTAAGTGTAATTCTATCCGTATTGTGGATATTACCTAATCTTGGGGGCCAAAACTCTACTACAACTAAATGGGGCCATTGAGCGACCTAAAAAATCGACTAATAACATTAAGGTAGCCCCGTATATTATTACTCTGAGTTGTAACTTAAAATTTTTTTATGGTTGTTGAGATTACTAGGGTGTCAAAATGTTAAAATCGCACCAAAAAAGTTTAGGGCGGCCACTACCCGGTAGGCGCCACTACCTGGTGAATTACATTTCTCACAAAGTCGTTTCAAACAGTAATCATACGGATTTTAAGGTTAGGAAAGAGGTATATAGGACGTTTCTAATCATACGAGTAATGTTCTGTAACGAAATGCACCCTGACCTCGGCAACTCTAAGCTTCTCTGACCTCGTTCGTCCTGACCTTCACTTCATCGACTAATACAATCATGACTAGGGCAATCGAGGCGACTGTCAGCCATTCCTTTCGTTCATAATTTCCTTAACACCTGCCATGATTCTCTGAATTTTCCAATGTTTTAGAAACCTTGACGTTCATCCCATTTCTTTCTTTCCATCATGGCTGGCGGTAGAGCGACACCGATTGTCGTCGGAGTCGGAGACATCAAGAACAGGTCCCAAAAGCTTGAAGATGCCCTCGAGCCTATGCAGCTCATGCTACAGGCGATCCAACGAGCGATCAAAGACACCACTCTATCCGACACCACCGCCGCCAAGCTCCAATCGGAGATTGATAGTATAGACGTCGTTGCGACGTGGACATGGCCCTACCCGGACCTGCCTGGCCTTTTATCAGAAAACTTGGGTGCAAAACCACGGCATAAATACTATAGCCCTCATGGAGGCAACCAGCCGGCCAAATTGTTTGATGAAGCTGCCAGGAGGATCTCTTTGGGGCAGAACAAGGTTGCTGTAGTGACGGGAGGCGAAGCCCTGGCTTCTAGTATGTATCTTATTACGTCCTCTTCACAGAATAGGATACTGAGGACAGCACTATATGAAAGTGAGCGCCTGTGCTGCTGCAGGTAAAATGCCTCCTCCAGGCTGGACCAAACTGGAAGACAATATCAAGTCTGTCTTCTCGGCAGCCAACCCCGATCTATTAGGAACCAGTATGCTTATACTTTCCGTTATCATGTCTTCACTAAATTCACCACCTTCTCACTGCTCTACTCAAGATCTCGGCGCCATTCATTCCATCGGACTACCCATCCACGTCTACCCGCTTTACGAGAACGGATTCAGGGCACACTGCGGGCAAACCGTACAGCAGAACAACCAAGAGTCTGCGCAGCTCTATGCCGAATTTGCGCAAGTGGCACAGCGGAATCCGCTGGCTTGGAACTATGGTAAGCCTGCGGAAACGAAGGAGTCCATAGGAACTGTGACGAAGAAGAATCGCATGATTTGCTTTCCTTGTGAGGCTAGCATCCTTTTAATGGGTCCATGTTACTAAAATTTGACACAGATCCTCTTTTAATGAATGCCTTTAATACCGTAAACCTAGCTGGAGCCTGTCTTCTCACATCAACCGATTATGCCAGAGAGCTCGGGATTCCTGAAAGCAGATGGATCTATCCCTTGGGAGGTGCAGGCACGAAGGATAGCGACCATTGTAAGTCCTTCTGAGTAGCGTATGAGAAGTGATTTCTATTGAGCTCCGGCTAATAGAGGTTTCTTGCAGTCTGGGAGCGCCCAAACTTCTACACCTGCCCTTCCATTTCTCGATCCATTGACTCGAGTCTGGAAGTCTGCGGCTTGACCAAGGATCAAATTGATATGTTTGACTTTTATTCATGCTTTCCAATAGTTCCGAAGTTGGCTTGTCGACATCTTGGATTGCCTGCCACGAGCCCGCCGAAGCCTATCACTCTCTTGGGAGGGTTGACATCGTTTGGTGGTGCAGGTAATTAGATGCCCCATACCATGTTGTACAGAAGACTAATTAATTTCCAAGGTAACAATTACTCAATGCATGTAAGTAGCAGGACTTCGCGCAAGTAACCCCAACGAAGCTTTCTAAACCACCATAGGCTCTCACTGAGATGGTCCGCGCGTTACGGAATGGCCAAGGCCGTAACGGTCTAGTATTAGCAAATGGCGGTGTGCTCAGCTACCAGCACGTAGTCTGTCTTTCCTCCCAACCAAGAAAAGACAAATCTCTGTATCCGGATAAGAATCCCCTCCCTGAAATCCTAACGGACGTCATCATTCCAACGACAGATGCTCAGGCAGAAGGAGAGGCGACTATTGAGGTGAGCTCCACTCCTCTACCCTTTTTCTTCCGAAAGCCTTTATTGATAACAGCGACGAAACTAGACATACACTGTGGAGTTTAAACGAGACGGCTCTCCCTTACGAGGATATATCGTGGGACGGTTAAAGAGTAACGATCACCGCTTCGTTGCGAATCATGGCGACGCGAATACATTGAAGCAGCTATCCATCAGTTTGGAAGAGCAAATTGGGAGGACTGGTTGGGTGAGGAAAGATGCTGAGAAGGAAGGCAGGAACTTGTTTACGTTTGAGAGAAGCGTAAAGCTATAATCTATGGCTTTACTCTCGGCTCTCCGGAATTTAGTTGCTCCTGGAAAGTACTTCAGTGTTCCATCTGGAGAGGATTGAGATTAGGATGTTTTTACGAGTGTGTCAAGCTTCTGCATCAATTGATGAGGACCATTGATGAACCTACAGAGGGAGAACTATGCAATCCGTAGACCACCATCCAAAAGAACTGTCTTTCGATCCAGAGCGCTAGAACTAGGGGTTATAACATGAACATGTACGCCATCGAATATACATTTATCCAAGTCCCAGTCTACATTCGAAGTTAATTCAGAGGCCTGCATATCTGTCTCCAATCCAATTCCATCACCCTATGCGTAATAGGCATAGCCGACACGATCCAACTTGCAAACGCAGTCTCAATAGGCCACGCCAACACAGCTCGAGCCCAATGCTTCTTCCTCCCCCAAAACATGACCTCCATCACCGTCAAGACACCATTGCCAACAAAGAACAACCCGACCCTCTTGACGCCTTCGTGAGAAAGCAGCGGCGCCAAGGCGAACATGTGGAAGACGGCCATGAGGGAGAAAGAAGCCAAAACGCCCGCACTCCTAGCCATGGAGCGCGGTAGCCGGAGCCACAGGACCAGCTTATGCACCGGATTATACGCCAGGCTTTTACATGGCGACGCGAAGGCGTTGTGCCACGTCTCGGTCCAGAACCCGGCCAAGCTGTCGGCGAGATATAGAGGCCCGAAAAGCGCGGGAGAGGTCTCGTAGCGCAAGACGAGCTGCATCGATGTCCAGATGATGTAGATTGCTAGCATGATTTCCCAAGATAGGATAGGTGCGGTCTGGGGTAGGACTTGCAGGACGGCGAAGGCGGTGATGTGGAGGAGGAGCTGGAGAGGCTCGGAGAAGGTCTCGAGATGGGCAGGGACGCAGATCTGGTTGGGTGTGAAGGATTCGTAGCGGAGCTCGGTGAGGATAACAAGGGTGAATATCCAGTCTGGAGGCTTGGGGCCGGCGGTGTATTTTGGGAAGTTCTTCCCGCGGACGAGGATGTCAAGTATTTTCATTGCCCCGACTGCGACTGGAGGGGAAGGGTTAGTCCAGATACCGCGGGTCTGGAGGTATTTCTTGTGTTTTTTTTACTTGCAAAATTCATGAGGGTGTGGACGACACCACAATGGATATGAGCAGCATACGGACTTAGCCAAAAGGAAACGAGAGTAGGGATAGAGAGAAGGACGGAAAGGGAATAGTGATTCTTCACAAACGCGAAGATAGTGAGATAGAGTAACGAAGTGGGAATCAAGAGGACAGTCAGGCCTCGCGGGAACTCATACAGGAACTGTTCTAGGAACTCGTCGGGTTGAGAGGGTGAGGCTAGGTTGTCCATGTCGATCAGCCGTTTCCGGCTTCTATGTTGCCTATAAGGAAACGTTATGCGATAAGTTTAATGGTGTTTTATTATACAAACAGTTCATTGTTGTTTCTAACGGCCTCGGCGGAAGCAACGGAAGCTGATGTCGTGCCCATGCTTGAGGCCAGATCGGGACCCCTGAAAGTTTGTCAAAAAGCAATTAGAGGAAATGCCGACTTGCGTGAGACGCTTCGGCAAGCTCATATCTCATTGCCGAATTGGCTACATTTCGCGATAATAATTGGATAAAAAGACTGACAGGGGATATGAGGGAGAGCTCTGGAGATGCGTATGGAACACTGGAGGGGAGCGGCTGGGCAGGTTAACTTTAGCGCGAAGAACAAAATCACACGCTAACTCTTTGTAACCAGGAGAGAACATTATCGACCCTCTGTACCTCTTCAGCTCCAGCGCTTCGCAATGTCGTTCTACAAAGACATCTTGCTGTTTGTACTCGGAATTTCCTTGTTCAGCACTTGAAAGGCCCACCTAACGCCAGGAATGGGATGACCCAGGATGGGACAGAAGAACCGAACTTCTAGTCCTCGCTTTAAAAGCTTAAAAGGTGCAGTATCCAAGGTTTTTATTTTATTTCTTTTCATCTTCCTCGATATCTTGCTGCCATTCACTCAAACTATTGCATTCGTCAAGAAATAACGTTTAGTATAACAGACTCCGATATCCAAGCCGTGCCGACATCAACAGCCCTGGGAGAAGAGTTCAATCCCAAATAATCAACGGGCCCATCGAGAGCTACCCAATTCACAAACCTGCGGAGCTTAAATATACTCGATGCCGGCCTTGTGTCCGACACTGTTACCATGGCGGTTAGCACCTGGGTCCTGTTTTCCTCGACCTACTGGTATCGGACATGAAAGCGACGCAAAGCAATCGATCGTATGTGCGGGGGGATCGATAACATGGATGAGGAAGAGCGAGTATGGTGGAATAAGATAATGGAAGATGATGAGATATAGGAGGATCGGTGGGACAAAGCTGGCGATTGGGCGACCGTAATGGCGTTAGCAAAGGCCTTTCTGCGAGGAGAAACATGGTACGCCTTCGAAAGCCACAGCATATACCTCCGAGACAATACCGCTTCTCGGTGGCCTCATATGCCTACACGACTACGGCATTGTTACGACGATGAGACGCCTGGCGAGCTAGAAGCTCCACACTTGGACTACATGGGTACCCTGCACCGCGACGGCAGCCTATTTGGATACTGCTGCTCGCAACAGTGGGAGCGCGCGTATCTCAGCTTCCTGCTCCCGTTGACAGACAAAGACCAGAACTTCATTCCACGGGCCGTCTTTAACAAGTTCATCCTTCTTGCCCACCCGGATATCGAAACTACTGTCACATCCTCGAAACGTGGTCTGACTGATTCGGATGAGGACACTCCACATTGATTAACGCGCTGCAGGGAACCATATATCTCAACAGCGTATTACAAAGGGCTGCTATTCAAGCTCCTCCTGCCTTTTTAAACAGATCAACCTGCAAGCTGCAGGGCATCAGCCTGGGCCTGGTAAAATAGACCCTGGCAGCCGTTTTTCCCCATGATGGCTAGAGCAAGACCGTATAACTTCGATGTTGCGGCGTGCGAGTTCAAACGGTCTCAGGCTGGAGCCCCTCATTGCGATCGAAGCAGGGTTGACGCCGATTTCTGAGGATAAAAGGTCTCGCGGGGCGGGGAAAAAAAATTTGCACACTAAAACAGGCACGTTATTATATGGGCGAAATGGATCGGGGAACTTCTAGAGGTCTTAATCGCGTATTATTTAACGGGCGCCTGGCACGAGACTCCAAAAAGAAGGTTGATTTTGGTGTTGTAGTGTGCATAAGAGACGAATTAAATACGTGCGGGGCTTGACGTCATGCGTGATCACGTGTGACGATGCCGATGCGCGTCCAAACAGCAATACTGAATCCTCCATCTCAACTCCCCCGCCCCAACTCGCCCCCTCAACTCCCCCACACAAATCCATGACAGTACCCAGGCAGAGGTGTTTAGCTTCGAGGCCTTATATATATGCCACATTCCAGGTATACAGAAGAGGTCGGCTCAGGGAAGAGACGACACTGCTGACATACATTAGGGAAAGATGTGGTTGGGACCGTGAGTATCTTCCGTTAATAATTAGAGCTGAATTGTGGCTCCCTTGTGTCCTTGCGCGTGTATGAGATAATTGGTCTTTATATCTTGGCAGTCGATACCATTTGAATTTTTTTTATTTTCAGTCTCCAGAAATCTACATTAGAAACGACGCGTATTCTTCCCGATCGAGTCTTTGCAAGACCACCTCTCGTATATACCTCGAATGGCATTCGTATGAACTCGAAGCCAGCCACGCCGATTTGAGGGCGTACTATTTGTCATGCGACCAAGGCACTTGGAATTCCTCTAGGCCATTTCGCCCATGCAAGAGGACCCTATTCGCTGCTTTAAACTTGGATATATAATTTCGAGCCTCAGAAGGTGACCTGTTTTGTGCGACCATCTTCCTGGCCGGTAAGGGGAATGAAGTCGTTTACTTCGCTTCGATTACTAGTCTTTACACATGTGAGAAACTTCCCAAAATAATAATGTTTACTTTTTTTCAGCCTAGCTCAGCCACAGCCCGCAACGTTAGGTCGATGTCAACGCTTGCGAAGCGCCAGCAGCTCCCCGGCTCATGATCTCACTAAGATTGTCTCGAAGAGTGGAGCCTAGCATTTGACGCCTCTTCAAGGGTCTTATGCATCTCGGCAGATGCTATGCTATGCTGGGTAGAGCCCCCCAACAGCCTGGTGGTAAGAGCATCCAAAGTTCCCTTTCATGTTGACATCGAGTCTGAGCCGGTACTCGATAGTTTGAACCGATCACTGCGGAGTAGCTTCATCACACAACCAACTGAGATGCGGCGAACTACTGTACAGTAGAAGCTTGCCGAGAATTAACAGGCTATCATTCATGGAATGGCGTGAGCTCAAAACACAACCCAATCAGCAATTATCGATTCCTGCTCGCAGAACGTACTGTCGCCACCACACTACGATTGATTATGACATTGAGATCATGCATGCAAAGCAAACAGATGGCTGCATATCTGCCAACTTAGGTATGTTTGAGCTGGTATTGGTCAGCCCGTCTCAAGTAATTTCCAAATTTTGAGGGTAAAACCTGTCGAGGGGGGAAACGACAAGACCTGCTGACAACGAAGGGTCCTTTACCATCGAATGTTCTTGATCAGACCTCAGCACAAGCTCAAACTGGAATTCAATAATCGGCGACTGTGAATGTCACGTCTCCCAACACGTACTTGGAGAAGTCAGGGTGCAAGGACTTCTCAATGCGCAATGCGTCCTTCCAGAACGTTTCTAGAACGTTTCTGGAACGAAGGTCTCGAGACAGCCTGAGCGATTTTGACCCTGTCGCGCTCGCTCTGAGCGCCCATCGAAGAGCTTGAGCACGAGCGCTTGAGTTCACCAGACGTTGGAAAGAATATCAGTCCTCGTATACTCCGGATACAACGCAGGTTTTTTTTCTCTGGCTGGGGGGGCATGTCCAAGAGCGTAAGGCTGGCTGCCAAGCCGTTTCAAATGGCTGGCAAAAGCGCTTGCAAGGGGTGTCGGGTTTCCTTCGTAAGCTGCTGATTCTGCCTTACGGGAATTACTTCAGGTGTCGCATTGTGGTTGAACGGGCCCGTTGGATGGATACCTAATTCATTGCGCCCTCCTAGATCACTTTTCTCTCTCGAGTAAGGCTGATTGCGGTGTATTGTGTGTGGCTTGTTTGAAGCACGGATGCTCTAAACTGTGGCGATGTTTGAGCGCTGGCCAGAGCAAGCAGCTGGCATGGCGGCATCACCAGATGTGTGGTGTTAAGGCGGCCTTGGCGGATGGTCGGATGTGAGAGGCAAGAGATCTCACCCGCCCCTAGTGCAGGAGGCTGCTTTTTTTTGCGGGGCGCCTCCTTCCCTCCTCCCTGCTGACTCTCTGGGGTTAGCAGCCAGAGGGTGTTGCACGTTTTGCTCTCGCTATAAATGATTGGGTGCCCGCAACCTCATCTCTTGAATTTGGCCCTTGATGCCAGCATCTTTCGGCTTCACGAACGACGCCGGATCGTCGGACCCTAAGAGTTTTCATGCCGCCACGCCACAGACATCGGCAGGGTTTGGAAGCTTGTCCTTATGCCACAATTGGGCGCACTCGTGGGGGCTCGGCCTGCGTCAATCGAGTGAGGAGCTTCGAGTGAGGAGCTATACGTGAAATCGCACAGATTTTCTACCTAGGCATCGGCCTAGGGTTAGTTAATGGTAAGGCGTTGCGGGCCATGTTGCAGATATATACTTCTGCAATGTCGCTATTTCTCTGGTAGTCAGAGCATCATTCAGACTTCGGCAGGTTTGCAGATCCTTGGTTACTTTCCAAACACCCTCGTGCTCTGCTTCCCTTAGTGGCCAGCATTGCTTGGAAGCTTCTCTCGAGCCAGCCAACTCAATACTTTGTTTCTTTTTTATATATAAGTGCCTTCGAACTCCTCTGGGGGACCTCGTCTACGGCTCGAAGGGTGTGTAGCATTTGCTGGAGCACCTTGCTGTCGACCTATCTTTACTCCCCGTGCGGTCTTGGAACATATCGATTGACCCGATCTACTACGCCCCGCGACCAATTGACATCATCCTTTGCTAGTTTGCCAGCCTCGTCCGGCTCTACGCTGCTCGATCGAACTCCGGGGTGAGATTTCTGGCACTCGGAACGAGCGGATCCCAGAACGTTTCCATTTTGAACGCTTTGGTAATCCGTTTAAGGCTGTCTTTGCGGCCACTCACATTTCGATCTGATAAAACGTGTGTTCCTTACGCTCCTCACAAAGGGAGAATTGCAGGGCTTTTGTTGAAAATACTTTTTCCGCCTGCAGGTGCGTCATTTCCCTTACCAAAGATTCGGGATGGATTCTTACGTTTAGGTTCGCGCAGACCAAAGAAAAGGGTTCAACACTTAAAAGCTTTTGGCTCCACCAACCTGTAACTATCGCACACCCTTCTTTCCTCCGAGGATTGGCCAAGGAACAGGAACACCAAGGAATAACAACATACCTGCTTTCCTCCATGGATTCTCTCCGTGATTACGGAGTCGCGGCGCCGCATGGCCCTAACATGGGTGGCCAGCATGTCGCTACTCAGAACGTCGAAGACATGAGCCCCAACGAGGCTGGTGTCTTCCAAACCATCTTCCATCCCGACGACATCTACGACGAGAATGGCACGTACTGGGCAGATCTGCCAATTGGAAAGCGTCTCGCTTTTGTCGGCAAGGTCGATGGCGCCGAAGCGAAGAAGGAGACAACCTCTATCTTGAGGATGATGAAGGAGGACCCCCTCAGTCCCGTCGGGTATTACTTGAAGAACATGGTCGTCCCTGGAGCTGGTCTTCTTCTCGAGGGGTATGCGCGACTGCTCCATCCATACCGACCATCTACTGACAAGGCATAGTTATGTCCTGTTCTCCATTGGCAACGTCAGACCGTTGCTGCAGGCCTCCTTCCCTTCTTGCTGGAAGACATTCAAGACCTGCAACGAAACCTGGACGCAGGCAATCGACTACCTTGAGATCTGCGGTATCATCGTTGGTAAGTGTTTCCTGCTTGCGAGTAACGACACAGCTTAGTTGAATGATTTGGCAGGACAAATCCTCGTTGGGATCATTGGAGATTGGTTGGGCCGTAGATGGGGTCTGATCCAGGACGCTGTGATTATGTTCATCGGTCTTCTTATGCTCACTTCTGCTTGGGGTGTCACCCAGAACGGATGGGTCATCTGCTACGTCTGGGCCCTTTTCTTCTACGGAGTTGGCGTCGGCGGTGAATATCCTATGACGGCAACATCCGGTATGGAAAACGCGGTTGGCTCTGGCAAGGTATCGACCAAGGATGATCGTCTTCATCGTGGACGCAAAGTGACCAGCGCCTTCTTGATGCAAGGTTGGGGTCAATTCTTCAACCAAGTCATCTTGATCGTTCTCCTACTCATCTTCCACCACGGCAGTGGCAATCCGCCGTACTCGGAGGTTAGTCATGGCCAAGTTTCTTGTCCGTAAAAGCGTTTGCTAAAGACTCCTCAGGTCGCAGCCCAGTGGACTTACCGTATTAGCTTCGCAATTCCCGCGGTAGGAACACTATGGCTGGTGTATTATCGCTACTACAAGATGAGGTCCGCAAGCAAGCAGCTGTTCATCGCAAAGAAGAAGCAAAAGGTCACGGGATATGACACCAAGTCTCTTCGTATGACCTTCACCTACTTCGGCCCTCGATTGATTGCCACAGCCGGCGCCTGGTTCGCCAACGACATCTTCTTCTATGGCAACAAGCTGTTCCAGAATCAGTTCATTGCAGTCCTTACGCCCAACAATCATTCCGTCATGGAAGGATGGCTGTACAACTTGGTCAACGTTGGCGTTAGCTTGGTTGGCTATTATCTGGCATCGTTTCTTATCGACAACAAGCTTTGTAAGTTTCTTCACCTGGATCCAGTCACGGCAAAATACTGATGCCAGCTACCAGACGGAAGGAAATGGATGATGATTATCGGATTCCTCGCAGACTTTATTCTCTTTGTCATTCCGGCCTTCCATTACAAGTACTTCACGGAGCCTGCACACATTCATGGATTCCAGGCCATGTACTTCTTGTCTTCTTTCTTCAACCAATTCGGACCTAATTCGGTCACCTTCCTCGTTGCTGCAGAGGTGTTCCCAACTCCGATCCGTGCCACAGCCCATGGATTTTCCGCTGCCGTGGGTAAACTCGGAGCTCTGACAGCTGCCATTATGTACAACTACATCAGCACACAGCAGAAGTTCTACGTCGTTCCGTGGTTCGGTCTTGCGGGTGCTCTGTTGACATGGCTATTCCTTCCGGACACCACAGGACTCGATCTGAAGGAGCAGGAACGTCGCTGGACCTATATTCGCGCCGGTCGTGAGCAAGATTACCACGGCATTGCCATCCACCCCAAGCATCTGTCTCTCTGGGAGCGCATCCGAGGAGTCGGCAAGTACTACGATCCCGCATTGGACTACAAGCAGAAGATTGAGGAGCTCCGCGGTGATTGGGAGGCAGCTCAAGCACGCAAGGCGCACGAGAAGACCGAGGGCTATGAAGACGATGATGATTTCTCAGACGAGCTCCACGGCTACTTCCAGCGGACGTCGAGCTCGCCTGAAATAATTTCGATGACACGTGGACGCGAGAAGCGCTTGCCGGAAAGCTTGTCCGGCAGCAATGAGAAGGTTGAGGAGGAATGATTGATTGGTTGATTGGTTGGTTGGTTGGTTGGTTGGTTGATTGATTCATTGATTGATTGACTGATTGATTGATTGACTGACTGACTGACTGACTGATTGATTGATTGGTTGATTGGTTGATTGGTTGATTGATTGATTGATTGATTGATTGATTGATTGATTGACTGATTGACTGATTGACAGTGTCTGTGTATTGCTATAAGCTCTGTAAGGCATTCTCTCGGAGGGGTGAGGGAGGCGACTGGACACATGGAATTTGTTCAATTGTAATTAGATAATTTTCTTTTGGTAATTGAAAGCTGAGAAAAAGCTTGCTGGTGATAATCTAGAGTTGGTGCAGTATCACAGGGTTTCTTTGTTCGGAACGGGATGGGGTTTTGTACTGAAGCGAAGCGTCAACGTATGAGCTAAGAGCACATGTACTACATACCTGATATTGAGCCATGGCTTTGTGGGTGCATGTGCATGATACAGGTGCCCACTGGGGCTTCCTCGAGTCGCAAGCAGCATTTTAATGATTGGCAGGTACTGTCGGATATCGACGCAATGCAGTTCGCGTCCAGCCATGGCGTCGATTCGGAGTACACAAATTTTGTGTTGGCAATAAAAGCTAGTCGAGGTGGAAGCGACCTCAGCTGATTGCTGGCAACACTATGCCAGCATGTCGCAGTCGCCACATGAGCTGGGATTTTCCAGATTGCAGTGGAAGTGGAAGTGGAAGTGGAAGTGGAAGCTTGGAAAGTTGGCCGAGGTGGCGAAGACAGGTTGTCAGTTTTGCATGGAAATGAATGGAAAAGCATACGTCGGAGTGAGGGAGGCAATCGGTGGGCAATCGGTGGGCAATCAATGGGCAATCTGGTGGACAACCTGTAGGCAGGACGTCGTTGAAGGCGAATGAGAGGCGAGAAAGCAGGAGGCGAGGGTCCCTGACACCTGCGCAGTTCATATGGCGGGGGGATGGTGCTTGCCCTTGGCTTTGGTGGCAGCTGGTGCTTGCCCTTGGCTTGGTGGTGGCAGATTGTTGCTTTGCCCTTAGGCCTGGTGGCAGATGGTGCTTGCCCTTGGCTTGCCTGGCTTTGCTTGGTGCCTTCCCATGAAACGCGGGACGGCAATCAAGGAAAAGGCGACATCTGTGCAAGCCAATCAGTTGTTCCACCGCCGCGTACCAGCCAATCATAGTCCGCGCCCGAACTGTCGAAACCTGAAACTGGCCAACCGTGGACATCAACCTGAATTCATTCACCTTTGTGTGCCCTTTCCCCCCCCAAGCCCGTCAATAAATATCCACCCTTTCCTTCACCACCGACATTCCTTTCTCGCTACCTTTCAACTCTCGTTCCACTGTAACAACGCGTCTGGCACCACATTCGTTTCTTGTTGATTACATCAAAGACTCGATCCCCTCAAGACCTTAATATCCACCTTCTATCCGCCTTCTATCCGCCTTCTATCCGCCTTCTATCCTCTCTCAGCTCGATTCTGCCAATCTAATACCAACCCGCTTCTCCCAAATCGGCCAATCCACACCTGCCAGGCAAAGCAAAAGCAAATTCACACTCAACTACTCTCACGATGCGTTACTCCATCACCTTCGCTGTTCTTGCGGCTGTCGCTGCACCCACCATTGCCCAGGGCCCAGTCACACAGATCTCGGACGGCCAGATTCAGGCTCCCGTCACGTCTGCTGTTGCATACAGCTCTGTGCCTGTTGTGGCTACTTCGGCCGTTAGCTACACGGCAGTCCCGATCGTCAGCCCGCCTGTCATCTCCACTGCAGTGCCCTCGGTGCCAGTCGTCGTCCCCTCATACCCAGCTGGCAACTCCTCTGCCCCAGCGACGGCTTCCATCCCCGCTGTTAGCAATTCGACCCTCTCGATCGCCGTTTCCACCATTGCCTCCACTGCCGGGCCCAAGGGCAGCGCTACCTCTGCTGCCCCAGTCGGCGGCACTTCTGGCGCGTCGACTGCTCCTGCCGCGACTGGCACCGGTGCTGCGGACGTGACATTCGGTACTCGTCTCGGCTCTCTCAGCTACGTCGCTCTCGCCATTGCCGGCTTCTTCCTTGCATAGGTTCCTATACATTCTTCCAGGTTCCTCTTGGCTCCTTCAGGCTCCTCCAGGCCCCTCCATTCTGCGCTGCATCTCTCGGGCATATCCTCGGGCATATCTTCGGTTGTATTGGACAGTTCAAGAAAGTTCGGGAATCACACTTGTAGTTTTTTGATGGCTGCTTTCAGGTCAAGAGAGGATATTGCATGATTGCTCGAGAGCAGGATGGATTTTGATTTTTTTTTTTTTTTTTTTTTTTTTTTTTTT
>KV745530.1:0-13862 GCA_001692735.1 Lepidopterella palustris CBS 459.81
TTTATAGTCCCTTAGGCCCTTCTAGTAAAGACTTTACTAGTTACCTCTTAAACTAATTCTATAAGAGCCGGTTTAAGTATTCTATTATTTATTCGGCCATTATATCCTCTTAATCCTAGTTGGCCGTAATAACTTAGTAGCGCTACTACTACTCTAGGAAGTTATAGTTTAAGCGCTAGGCTTAGGTTAATAATAGTAAGGTCTATACTAGTATTAAAAAGTATTTACGTCTTTTCTTTTCTTATTTCTAAGGTAACTAGCCCTATAGTCTTTATTAAAGGTAACTTAACTATTAGTTTAAGCTTACTCTTTATATATTCTACGCTAGTACTACTTTAAACCTTCTACTACGTAGATTTTAAAAAGTTCTCTAGGCTTTTCCCTACCCTTAGCTAGTATTAATATTACTCTTTAATAGGGCTAATATAGTATTATTCTATTATTTAGGGTAGCTATTTATATAGTATCCCTTTTTATTATATATTTAGTATATTACTAATAATGTCTTTATAAAAGATAAAGTTATAGTAGTAGGGGTTAAAGAGCGCCTAGTTATCTATTTAGCTCGACTTTATAGTACTAGTAAGCTACTTACGTTATTAATATAAGGCTTTATTTACTATAAGTTTTTAATTAGTAAAAGCCTATACCTATTTCTTATAGACTTTTTAATTTATATAGCTAGTAAAATAATAGTATTTTAGGTATTTAAAATATTTTAATATTAGAGAATTACCTTATATATAGTATTTAGTAGTTTTGTCTATAAGTATATATAGCGTTATTTCGGTATATATTCTTTATTTAGCTAACTTTTTAGTAATATTAAGTATTAATTAAACTCTTATACTAACTAGTATAGCTTTTATTTTACCTTTTTATAAAGTTAAGCGGCTTTAAGCTAGTAGTTTACGGGGTCTTTAATTAAGTTAAGTAGTATCTATTTATATTCGCCCTATATATAGTTACTAGCTTTTTCTATAGTAGTAATATTCTACTATATTATTATAGAAGTAGTATATAGAAATTACGCTATTTACGTAATCTTTATAATATTTTACTTAAACTTTTATAGTACTAAAACGTATTTTTAGCGCTATATATTTACTCTTAATATACTTTTATACACTTTTTCTATAGTAGAAATTAAGCTTTTCTAGTTATAGCTTAGTTATAGAGGGTTCTTTCTTAGTACGCCTATAATACACCGGGATATTAATATTAGGGAGTATAGAGTTATTATTAGGGGCTAGTATATATCCCTTTATTTCTTTAATTTTAGCTTTTAGGTTTTTTAGTATTTTAAGCTTTATAAGCTTAGTATAACGGGCTTTTACGGCTATAAGCCTTTTATTTAATAATAGTAGTAGTATTATACCTACTCTTTACGGGCAATCTTTTGTTTTAAACACTATATAACTATTATTTATAAAAGTTAAGTCTACTATTATTATCGCGCCTTAATAATAACGTTAATATATTAGGTTTTACCCTAAACCTCTATTAAAAGAGAGATTATAATTATTAAATAAAAATAAAAGTATAAGGTAGGTATTAATTTAAAAATAGCCTTTAAGATTATAAGCTTTTTAGTATAAAGAGTTTTAATTAATATTACGCCTATATAATACTAATATATATAATAATAACTTTTATAGCCTTTGCTTTATATATACTTTATTATATTTTAGAAAGTAATATATTTTATAGCTAGTTAATTATAATTTAGTTTAATGTTTAGCTATTCTCTAATATTATATATACCTTATTTAGTATATTCTCTTTAAATTAACTTAATTAAGGCTCTTTACTCTTAAATATAATAAGAAAGTATATTTTATAGCTAGTAGTAAAATTAACCTTAATAGCTAATATCTATTTATAATTCTAATGCACTATAATATAAGTACGCTTTTTAGATAACTTAGTAAGTATAATAGTATTTATATAAATATTTAGTATAGTTTTAACCTTATTATATTCTATATATTTTCTAGTTATATATTATACTTTTATTATACGCTTTAAATATAATTTAAAAATACTTAAATTTAGGCTAAAGTAGTATTTTAAATTTAAGCGGCTTTAATACAATAGTCTATAATAGATATAACGCGTAGATTTCTTTAAATAAACTTAGGTACCTATTTTTAGCTAAGGGCTTTTGTATTACCGTTTACTTATAGTAATTAGGAGGCCATTACTTATATTCGGGCGTATATAGGAGAATAGCCGCGTGTACCTTCTTCTAGAAACCAATTAATAATAAAGTCCTCTTATAGAGGATTTAATTACTGCTATTATTAATGGCCAACAACGCGTGCAGCACTGCTACTAGTAAGTAGCGACGTAAGTATTAAACGCGGTATCTTATACTTGGCAGCAGCCTTCCGCTAACACATAAAAACACCAGATTCAAGATCTATAATAGCAAGTTGAATCGAATCTCCGCGATTAGATATATTGACAAAGTGGTTGTGTTGAAAGCTAGCAGTATATAGGCAAAGTGTAGATTTGAAGGGTGGTCAGGAACTAGGATGGCCAGAAACCAGGGGGCCGAGCTTAAACGACTTACCACTATCTCAGAAGGTAACCCTACGTCTGCCCTTCTTAATAACCTCAACAATGAATCTTATAGTCAGAATCGTGGTTACGACCTCCCCGAGCTTGTATTTGTAGAGAAGAGATGTTTCACCCCACCCTCCTGCACCGAGGAGCACACATTTCGGCGGCTTTTATTAGCGCCGTGCTTTAAAGGACGCTACCGGAGAGGATGTTAAAAGATTGGAAAGGGAGCAAATTGGAGCCGTAGAGGTTAAGAAAAGAGTACATGCATTTAGAGGAAGGCGGCATATCCAAAGGCTCTGCCTACACTATTCATATAACTGCCATTATGTACTAGGCTACCGCTAAAAACTACGTCGGCGCAACTACAGAGGTGTTAATTTTTGTAGTAGCTAAGATTGTATTAGTGAACGCCAAGCATACACGATAAGAGTAACGGGACACAATTATAAAGAAGAATTCTCCAGAGTGTCTTGTAATAAAAATGATTGAGCGTAGCGCGAACTCACATAAACAATAGAGTACGCCAGTAATGTTTTGTAGGGGGAACTTTTTTATATTCATGGTGTTTAGCGGGTGATTTGAGTGAGCTGGTTTCGGGGCTTGGACCAGAAGCTTCGCACATTAAGCAACCTGTTCACTTCCCACCTTATCATCATCAAAAGCCACTCTTCAACAACTCTCTTCCTCTGTGAAATCCAATAAACCATCTTAGCTGTCCAGCTCCCCTCATGGTTCTTCGCATTCCTCTTCACCCGACAAAATTATCTCATGCCCGCTTCCATTTCGAACCCAAAAGCTTGCAACACAGCCCATGGCGCTAATGGCCGCGACAATCCACCAAGCCAGACCAACAGTACCTTTTTGTAGTCCGATACCATACCAGTATCCTGAGGCAATCGGGCCAACCGTGCGAAAGGTCGAGCTTACACTTTGTCCAATTCCGTGGATTGTCGCCAGGACGCTTGGGTGAGGGCTTGAGTTATTGAGTAATATAATGCTGGCAGGGAGCGCGAATGTCCGAGCAACGACCTGGAATATCAATACTAGGCTAATGCCAAGCCATATCAAGAAGCCGGACGCTGGGCTAGGCGCTCTAGTCGAAGAGGGCAGAAGAGAAATGTATGGTGCAAGAAAGTATGCCATGGGAAACAAGAAAAGAGAATAGCGAAAACACCGCATAAGACCAAAGCGACCGTTTGCCCACGGGTATAGTATCAATTGGAGTGAGAGACCCACCGAACCTAAGATTGCAAGCGCAACCCCAATGGCTGCAGGTTTGAAGGCCAGCCCACCCGTAAAGTGAAATGGATCGCGCTTTTCCGTGTCAGTGCGGCTTGTTGAAAGAAAAATTACCCAGAGACTGGAGAAAGCCCTATAAAAGTCAATAAGCGAATGGCACCATGGCTTCGTGAAAGACATGCCCACCCCATATGAAAGTCGAATATTGCAATTGAAAGGAGAGTAAAGAGAACTGTGGACGTCCATATGCGATGAAAGGGCAGTCTCTGGAGAGGTTTTGCTGCTGGGTTCTTTTCATTTGAATATTCGACCACAGGAGACATGCTGATCGAGTCTCTTTCGACAAGCGAAGGCAACTGAGAGCTACCAAATGGTGTGTATCCTTGGTATCTCCTTGACGTCAATACCGAAATGATCCCCTTGGTCATCTCGACCATATATGAATCCTGCCATCGAGTGTGCTTCTGAGTAGGCAGGGTCTCTCGCAATAAGAGAGCTACAGCTACCGCTTCTAAGAATAAAAGTGCTGCACACAGAAGGCTGGGAAGAGCATATGGATATTCTATCATCCATATTACACCAGCTTCGCCGCCGAAAAGAGAGTGCGGCCCGAATGCCGTGGGAAACGAGACAGCTGGATCCACTAGCAAGCCTCCTACAACTGAGTTTGACTAATCAGCGAGCGCTCTGGAGCAAAACTTCTAGGATAGCTTACTTGGCCCTAAGATATTTGCAACGTTGAAAGCAAGCGGGAGCAAAAGAAAGGCACGGGAATGGAATTTCTTATCCACAGTCTCAGCCACCATTGTTCGAGCAGCACCCACTGTGCCGTTTATTGCCCCTCCCACCAACCGCCAAATTGCTGCCTGCCAGTATGTGCTGGCAAAACCAACTCCAATGCAAGACACACTGGTCCCGATCAGTCCAACTAGTAGAACATTCTTTCTTCCGAACGAAGGCACATCCGCTGCCCTGCCCCAGAGGACGGATGTGATAATTTGAGCGGCCGTGAAGCTACCCTGCAGCATTCCCGCTTGATGAGAAATCGTGGAGTCGGGGAGTGCTGGGTCGAATGACCTGAGTTGATGTATCATGTACGATTGCAAGGAGGCCATCTGCCAGAAGTCGACAAGTCGAGAGAAGACAAGAACTGCCAATTGATCTTTGTTCGGCATTGCGGTCCATGATGCCGTCGCTGTCGTGGGATCTGCTGAGGCTTCAAGAGCGAGGCCGTCCGAGTCATGCTCTTCTTCTTCTTCTGGATTCGCACCGCAGAAGTTGATAAGAGGCCTGCCGTCCGAATTATGCCGCTGGTGTATCTTTGAGTTGAACTGTGGGATGCTTGTCACAACCGACTTGCCCTCGACACAGTCAGGGGCTACCGGGTGCTGCCTGTCGCTCATATTCTCGTGCCAAACTTTCCATCATGCCTCACTGATGATCCACACAGATGCTATAAGAACGAGTCGGCAGCAGACACGGCGAATGGCAGTAATCCTCGAGGGAATGACGGCGGCAGTAGCCGGGCGACGGTGGGGCTTAGACCCCTCGGCACCTACCTACGTACTCTATGGTCAACGTTTCCTATCGAGCTGCATAATGTCCGTCAAGGTTACGCGTCCTTTTCAGGCAGAACAAATTAAATCTTTGGCCGTATCCACCCCGACAGCCCTATCGTTTCTTTCCACAAAGATTTGCTGCCGTACATAATCAAGTAATTTGTATCTTCTACTTCTGTTCCAGATGCTCCATGGTCGGTGGTAGGTCAAGGTTCTATGTTATGCCTACAAAACCCCACTAAACATGAATGCCATCTATCCCTGGATTTGTGCAACCCGCTCCTCTATTATGCTTATGACACCGACTCCCGGCCACCCGTCCTCTTGTAGCCCCCCTTCATCACCCCCAGTCGAATTTCACTAGACTTCCACGGTCCACTTGAATCAGTGATTCTCTGATGTATTATTCCCTGCCATCTAGATAGACCTTTCCGTGCCTTGCGCCGACAGCATAATAGAACAAGGAAAAGAATACTCAGGATGCACAAAATGGCGGGAAGACCAAGATTAGCGAACCCTGTTCTAGACAAAAATGGAAGACTAGGATAGTAAGTGGACGTAATATAACCCCTGGTGTAATTTGCACCCCGATTATTTGTCTCCGGAATTAATATCTCGAAAAATTTTCCTTCAGGGAGTGGTGGGACTGCATTGCAGCCTCGATCGTCACAACCTGATTCGATTGCCTCAGAAGGCACAAAGGTCCTAACGACCGCGGATCGCCGTAGAGGATTGCCATGGCCATCGATTGCTTCTGCAAAACACCAAGCTTTCATGAATTGCAGCCGAAATTCTGTCTCGAAGCTAACTTTGGGTTTCTTCCCCACGAGTTGGAAAGGACCAGAAACCGTGTCCGAGGCGTAGAAATTCCATGAACGAACTTCGGTTGCACCATTCCACGACGTGTAGAGGAGCATATCAGAATCATTAGCGCCCGTACGAGAATACGTCCAAAGTGCAGGAGCCGTAAGGGGAGTTGCTACCCAGTTGTATTTGCTGCACCTGTATATCATGACGTTTGAGCCCATGTAAGCTAGCTTTCCGTACATGACAGCTTCGCCAGAGTCGAGATGTTCGGAATAATAGGCATGATCGCCCCATCCTATAAACACATTGCGGTTTGGGAGCAGCTGCAAGTTGCCTTGGGAGCCTGCCAGGATGCCCTCTGGTTCGGGGGCTCCCCAGTTACGAATCATGGTGGCAGTGCGCTCCGTGTGGTCGATTGCCACTATCATACCGCGTGACTGATCGTTTGTGATATTGAATGTGTTGCTCGCGTTATCGAACAGAGAAAGGATAGTGTGGGTAACATTTTCACATAACCACAAAGCATGATGCTGGCTTGAGAAATGCAGGTTGATGTTGAGAAACGTCGGGTTAGCGCCGTTAAGTTCCCATATAATGTGGCCATCCTGTCCAGAAATTTTGTAGACTGCGGCCATGTGGCGAGCAGATATCAGATAATCACCGTTTGCATTCTTGTCGATTGAATTGATGTGAAAGTAGTCCCACGGTGAGTCGTTTGACAGTCCGTCACCGCTGGTGTCCGTCGAAGCAGCTAGAGTGTAGCTGAAACTGGGGGATATGTGATCGGTGCTTCTCCATTCAAATATCAAGTTGCCAGTTTGGACATCAATCTCTTGAAAGACCGAGTCCATTATCCACCCTAGACCTGGCCGAATGCCGTAATCGCCCAAGTCATATGGACGTGGCTGGTAAATGGTTACAAGGGCAGATTTACCACTCTTGACAAGTCGAAATTCATGCATGTCTGTGGGTGAAGCAGAGCCAGCCGCTTCGATGGTTTTAACGACTCTGTAGCTGCTGTCCATAATGACTCCATGGCCTCTGGCATAGCCATGATGTTGATTGCCCTGGAAGAAGCACAGATGGTCTCGTCCTTGATACTCGCAAACATGAGGGTTGTGTGCCGTCGATGCGCCATGCGTGCCCGCTCCAGACCAGATCAGTTGCTTTTCGCACACTTAGTATACATCATAATCGAGAGAAGAGGCACTCAGACGTACTCCATCGTTATCATATATGTAAGGCCCGGGGTCTATATTACGATAAGGCGCGAGAAAAACGTAGCCAGGAGAGACGAGTTCAGGCCGCAGAAGTTCCAAAGTAACAATAGGAGCATGAAGATCCGGTCTCTATTATTACAAGTTAGGAAGCTTGATTAGCGCGGGGGATAGTTGCTGTACCGAGCGAAAGACAGAGGTTGGAGACGACGAGTTATCGAGATCAGCAAAAACAGTCAATATCAGAGAAAGTAAAATAAGAATGAAGCAGGCGTGTGACGCTCGACAGGCGCAGGAAGAAATCGCAGAGAGCATATCTCATCGTCACAAGGAGGGTTTGAAGGACGGTTCATTATTTGACGTTATGACTACTGTGGTGTTCTTATTACAGAAAGGGTGATAGTGGTGAGAACGACATGGTGACGATCTTGCAGTGATGTTCTCGGTTCTCCTTGCCCATCTTGCCATGCGCCGCTCCAGGCCAGCCACCTGTTCATTCTCATTGAGGAACGATCGTCAGCGAGTTGCGCGTCGTCAACGTTGCGGCTCCACTGGAAATGGTGATTCGAAATCGCTAGCGATCCAGCGAACAACACCCACAAGACGGGAAGGTAGTGCGACAAGGTGAGAAGAGCCGTGGGTGTTGTGCAGATTGAGGTTGGGCTTGCGGAGAATTACGTACTCACTTTTTCTACCTCGTTATTTATGGGGTTTCCTCCAAAACCCCGCCTCGCCGCACGCGATTGGATACGCGTCGACTTATCTAGCCGCTACGCAGGTGTAGTTTTACCTTGCTGCCGGGGGTGTTTGGAAGGGTACGCCGGTGCCAACTATATTAGGCAAGTGAACAACGATGTGGCGTCAGCCCGGTTGCTGCTCCCCAAAAGGTTTTGTGAACGTCGCTGCATGATCCAGCACTGCATCACCCTCACAACCTTGGAAAGAGCTCCTAGCTACGTTCTTCTCTTACTCGCCAGCCCTCGCCATCGTCCACTACTCATCATCTACCGGCACACGTGGACCTACCTACTACATCGCTTGGGCAGCTGCGAAAGAGGTGTACCCAGTCTTTCGTTTCAATGTTTAATTTGGGCCTTTAGCTTTCCTGCGTCAAGATTTTGATTGCCCCTCTCGTTATCAATTGAGACATATCCATCGTTGTTCATTAAACTGTCTCCATCGTTATCAACGAGGTCTTTGAAACATATCTGAATAATGCTAAAGGGAATATTTCCCTCGATTCTTACTTAGGTAACCTGCAACGCCACTCCAGCGCCGATGACGATATATCTTTGCCCCTTGCTGCAACAAAACGAAGCAATAATGCACATGGCCATAACTGTAACTCCGCAACATCTCAAACAGAAATATCTATACTCGAATCGTCGTAAAACGTGACCCCAATCTGTGAAAAGTTACCGAAGCCGAGAGTACTGCGGCAAGAATACCGCCTCCCATCACAAGAGCCCGGAACGCTATGTTGCACATCTGAGCCCGGTTCCTTGCCTTGCACCGGTCGACGAAACCATCAGTGTCGTTCGTGTGAGGGAACTTCTTGCCCTTCGGCACCGGCACCTCCAGAGCTTGGCACAGTGGTTCCCAGCCCTGACCCATGCGGTACTCCAAAAGGTTCTCTGCCGGCACAAGGGACCGAACTTCGGCGTAGTAGTCGTTGAAGACTCGTTTTCCGTATCTTCTGAAATCCCCCTTGAAAAACGTGTCCCAGAATCTGCGCAGCATGGGTTGGTAAAGGCCAGCTCCCCAGTCCCACTGTGCCACAAGCCTCAGCTCCGGGTCATTAACACGCCAGTCTACTGTCTTCATAGTCGACCTATTCTTAGATGTCAACGAAACCATTCCAAGCCGCGAGATTGCCAATTAGTGGCTTACGCATGCCATGAGTCCACGTCTCGAGTCGTTAGAATGACTTTGGCGTCAGGATAAGCCTCTATCAGTTCTTTTGCGAATGCAACAGCGGGCCAATCGCACACTGCCTGGAAAGGTGTATCAGCACAGACTTCGCTCGAGCTCGCCATTTTACAGGGTCTCACTTGGCAGTGCCCGAGCAGTTGATCCCACTGCTCTCGTTCAAATGTGCCCACACCGTCGTATTTGGCAGCAAAGGCGTCTTGCCACATTAAGCAGTCAGGTGGATTCTCAACACTAGCGGACATCATGTGGTAAGTATCTGTAAACCCGAGCTCTTTCAAAGCTGTTCGCAGAGCTACAACAATGTTTCCTTTAGCCACACCCACTACTGATCCATGCTGTGTTTCTTTGGCTTACATGCGGTTCCTGTCCTCCCAAGCCCTAGAGCGAGTACTCTCATCGGCACCGTTCTGTGGCATTTGCGGCGGTCTATATCGGTGTCGTTGGTGAAAATGTCCGTGATAGGTTTTGGGGTGTAGGATTGGAAAGCCATGGCAGAAAGAGGAGTGCGTGAGGAAGCTTGAAGAGTAGGTGAGAAATTAAGATGGTATTTTGCAAAGGAGATCGAACGAGCGTATACTCCGATTTTTGATACTGGGAAAGACTGGAATAAAGTGCTGCTTCGTCGGAGGACGCAAACGTTGAATATATGATAAAGGGAAACAAAACCACCAAGCCTTCAACGCAAGGGCAGCTAATAGTTTGGGATTGGGTCCACATTTCATGAATGCCACCTCTTCTTGTTCCAGGACTATAAGTTGCCGCGTACACCTTGACGTAACGTCAGGACAGCCAGGGGTACTTTGCGGCTAATTCAACAACTTGTGTAGACAAGCCGCATCGTCGATCCCTGGAGGTTAGACGGACTGAATCAAGGAGCGAGTCCAGAGTCCCTCTTCTAATCTGATACTCCCTCACTGAAACAGGTACCATCAATCGAAATGTGCTTTCTAAATGCGTCAGTCTTGGCATATATCATTGCAATCATAAGTTGCTTTGCGCTCGATGGATTCTTATTTCATTAGGTCTTACCAACGCACCCAAAGGAGTGACCCCACGATGCAAGCATGAGATTTCTGAAATTTCGATACCTGGTTACTGGAGTAAATCCTTGTATCATTTCATGCATATACATTGGAGAAAGGAATGGTGACGGTACTTTACGACTTTTTGCAAGTTAAGATGTGACATGACAGCTATATGGCTGCACTATCTAACCCGATTTTCATAAATCCCATCAGATGCACGTATAGTAGTGGTTGTGCCAACGGTGTACCAACTCGTTGTTACGAGCACCGCCAAACAGGTACAAGCCGAGACGAGCTGACCCGCAGAAGAGATACAGGGCAGGGAGTCATTACGGCGTAGCTAAGGCCAAGGGGCATAGCCGTAGGCAGAATCGGGATGCTAGATTCCTAGTCGAACTAGTGTCATTTTGGGCGGAATAAGATCACGGGACTGAATCTTAAGAATTAGAACGTGCTGTTTCGAGGAATTATTTGTTGAGTCTAGGTATAGTAGGGAGCTTAATTATAGATAACAGGGTTGTAATAACGATAGAGACGAATTCTTAAGGAACTCGAAGATTTAGGGGTTCTAGGAATATAACTATTATAAGACTCCAAAGAAGAATTAGTAATAATAACTACTTTTTAGCAGGTTGCTCCGTATATAGTTTTAGTATAGAAGTTTTATATAAGAACTTACTATACCTATATATAGAGAATTAAGTCTATTTTTTCTCTAAAAGCCTATATTTAGTAGCTAAAAAGGTTTAATAACCTTTTCTAAGTAGCTAAAAAATACGCGTTTAATTTCTACTTAATTATTAATTCTTATCTTAATACTTTATTAAATAAAGTTATTCTACCTAAATAATAAAAATAATAATAGTAATTAATAATTATATTATAAGCTAGTAATAGTATTATAAAGGTTTTATATACCTTTATTTTTAACTAAAAAAAATTAATTAAAAATAATAATAAAAGAATAAAATAGTTTAAAATAAAATATTTTATAATTATTTAAAAAGATTTAATATAATAAAAAGAAAAAGAAAAAGATTTAAAAATTTACTAAAAAAATACTAAAAGTTAAGAAAAAGTTAAATATAAAAGAAAAAGCCTAAAAAATAAAAAATAAAAATAAAAACTTTTTATATTTTATAATAACTTTTATTTCTTTTAATACTATATTTCTTTTACTTTATTACTTTATTTCTATTAAATATCTTTATTATAAATAATAACTAATTAGGCCTATTTAAAAAATAAAAAGAATTTAGTTAATTCTATATAGTAACTTCTAGCCCTAATTAATTTATAAAGCCTTTATTAATAAATACCCTATAAGTACTAAAGCCTACTTACTAGTAATTAATATAGTATATTTAAAAGCTTAAATAAAAGAAATAAGTATTTTAAGTTAAACTAAAACCTTTTTAAGTTAAAATTTATAAACCTAATACCTATAAATAAGAAACTAAAAATAATACTTACTAATTATTAGTTACGCCTTTAGGTTAGTTAAATTTTCTAGGTTAAGGTAACTTCTTAACCTAAAAGTAGTAATAAGTAGTTTTAGTTATAGTAGAAAAGCTAAAGACTTAATATATCTTAGTAAATAGTAGCCTAATATATTTTTATTATAAAAGGCTACTAATATTAAAAATAAAATATTACTAAAGTATAAATAAAGCTAGTATAGTAATATATTTAAAATATATTATAAAGTAATATTTAATAGTAATTTTATAAAAATTACTATCTTTAATAAAGTTAATTATAAAAAGAAAAAAAGATTTTTTTTAAAAAAATAAGTTTTTTTTTATAGTTTAAATTTCTTTATATAATTTAATAACTTTATAAAATTTATAAATTTATTAACTTTATTTTTATTATATAGCCTTTTTATTTCTTTAGCCTTATAATTATTTTATTTACCTAGGCCTTAATTTAAATATTTAATTTTAATTTTTATTTTTAAAGTTTAATTTTTATTAGTTTTATAACCTATTATAAATATATTTATAATACTATTTTTTCTTTTTAAGTTTTTAGTTTAAAGGTTATTTTATTCTATATTAACTAGTATATAAGTAAGTAATAACTTCTTTTATATTTATCTTAAAAGTTTAACTAATATTTTTATTAAAAAAACTATATTTTATATAGTTTTTACTAATTAAGTTTTTTTAATAGTATTAATATAATTTTTTACTTTTATTATATAAAGAGTCTACTAAAAAGTTTTTTAAACTTTATTTTTATTTTATTTTAAATATAAATATTAAGTATTATTATACTTATAAAGTATATATTTATACTAATATTTATAGTTTTTATAATATTTTTAGTATTTTAATAATTAATAATATATATTATATTATTACTTTATAATTAATATTTTAATTATTTTTAATTTTAATTTTTTATAGTAAAAGTTATAAACTCTAAAATTAACTATTTAAAAAGGTATATTTTAAAGATAAAAAAATATTAGTTAAAAATTACTAATAAGTATATAAGTAAAGTATTAAAAAAAGGTATAAATTACTTATTTTTAAAAATAGCTTAAGTATATAAAAAAGGCTTTAAAAAAGTAACTTACTTATTTTAAGTAAAAAATAAACTAATTTTTTAACTTTATTAAAACTTTTTTTTAAAATACCTTTAATTAATTTATTTATAAATTTTACTAATTTTTTTTATTATTTTTTAGCTTTATTTAAAAGTTTAGTTTTAATAATAAAACTTTTATAACTTTTTAAAGTAATTAAGGCTTTTCTTTAGTTTTTAGATATTTTTCTATTTATTACCTATACTATTAGTTTTTAACTATTTAATTAAATATATATATATTTTAATATTTAAAATTTTATTAATATACTTTTTTTAATTTATTTTATATATAGGTTTTTTTTTAGTATTTTACTAGCTTTATATTTTATAATACTTTTTTTAAAAGTACTATATAATATATTAACTATATTTTTATTTTAAATAATAATTTTAATTAAAATATTATTAATAAAACCTATTTTTTAATTTTTTAATTTTTAAATTTTATATAATTAAATTTAGTATTTAATTACTTATTTTTAATATTTTTTTATAATAATTAATTTTTTTTAAATTTAGGTTTTTTTTTTAATATTAATTATAATATTAACTTAGTTAAATTTATAATTTTTTTTTAAAATTATTTATATATACTTAAAATTTAATTTATTATTAATTTTATTTTTTAGCTTTAAAATATTATTTATTATAATATTCAATATATTTTAATTTTAATTTATAATTTATATAAAATAATAATAAACTTATAATAGTATATTTTATACTATTATATATAAATTAAATAATTAATAAATATACTATTTAATTATTTAATTAATACTTTATAAGAATTTATAAATACTATTTTAGTATTTAATTTAATTATTTAATTTTTTTTATTTATTTAAAAGTAATAAACTATTAATATACTATATTTAATTTTAATTTTAATTAAAAGTATTTATTAAAACTTAAATATA
>KV745531.1:0-13809 GCA_001692735.1 Lepidopterella palustris CBS 459.81
AGAGAGGAGGGAGATTAGAGAGAGGAGGGAGATTAGAGAGAGGAGGGAGATTAAAGAGAGGAGGGAGATTAGAGAGAGGAGAGATTAGGGAAAGGATGGTGGTGTGGAGAAGCATGGTAAGGGCCAGGGTCAGAGAATTGAGTGAGGGACTTTTCAATAGAAGCAGAAAGAATGGAAAAAAGCGTATTGCTCATTTTGAACGGCTTGCGCCGCTTTATCTATTAATATATACACTAATATCGTATATTCTAGGGCCGGTCTGGGCCTGAACTCCCCTAACCCTGAAAGCAGGAAGAGTGCATGGAGAAACGTCATCTGAGTCCAAGGATTTGGAGACTTGTATCTGACGGTGTGTAAGCTGGCCTCTTGAAAGTGACTGGATAGAAGATCTAGGAAATTAAGCAATAGCCTAGCCTTAGTGAGAGACTAATCGCGCGTCTAGAAAGTTTAGCTTGTCCGTTCGGGAAGATCACGCACAAGTGACGATTCATCATCAGTATAACGAAATTGAGGAAGTAAATAGCGCGTTTCATCATAGCACCCCAACGTCGTTAACTTGAAACAATCTGTAATGACAGAAGAGTGACTCTCACGAAGCGAGAGTCGTGGCCAGGTAGAGAGCAAAGTCATTTTCCCCGACTGGCGATTATAAATTCCCCAAAACGATCTGTTGAACTTATAAAGGGTCTCATTCGGTTACCGCCAACAAGGCCGGTCTTTTTGGCCCAGCACGATTTAACCATGTAGCAGTTAGCTACTTTTACTTGAAAGTCTTCAGTGGCCCTTCCACTAATTTCTTAGCCTCTGCTTCGTTGGCTTTTTTGGGATGCACGAATCGGAACTTTAGTATCGTTAGATCTCAAGAGCGTCAGATGGTGAGCGGGGCTGGAAGGCTCACTCCGTCGGGTTTGCTGTCGCCGTCCAGCAATACCAGGAACCTGTCTACCAAATTTCCTGGGCCCTTGAGATCTGCATACCGAAACTTCCCATCTACTTCAAAGAGCAGCCACTGTCCACATTCGGATATGCTGCATGCTTCGTACAAATCGGCCATCATTTTGCTTTGCACATACAAACGCCCGACGTCCTCGTCTGATGGATTGCTGTAGTTAGTAAAACATTGAAGAATTAATGTTGTTCGGGGATTTGCGCACGTACCTTGAGTTACGTTCGTGAACGGAATGATGTAGAACGCATCAGTTCTCTTGGCGAGGTTCTGGGACCAACAAATGAATCGCGGCGGCCATGTGTAATGATTAAACTCGGCTATGGACGCTGGGATCGCGAGTTGGTTGCCCTTGGCAACCGGCTTCGCTGAGATCACCGGTTTCACCGAGGTCACTTGTGGCTGCTCGCCCTCATGGTCCCCCTGAGCCCCTTCTAACTCGTCGGGCAAGATCACTACAGCGCTTTGTGGTAAGTATTCAGTTGTTTGTGTTGCGAGAGACGCCTACCCAAGATACCATCTCGGCGACCCTGGCTCTTGTCATTAAGATCATCTTTGAAAAGTCCCTCAGGATTGGCAGATACCAGCTGGCTCCAGATCTGAATGATCTGGAGCCAAGACTCTTCCTCAAAGCCTTCGGGTATGGGCTTCGAATTGATTCTGGCTGCCTTACTTCTTGTCTCACCTTTCTCTCCCTTTCTCCACAAAGCGGTCGTATCTCCCCAGTACAGCGATCGAAGCGTGATGATTGCTACGCGAATGTGGTGATAGTCGGCGTCATCCGGAAATTTTTCCAATGTGAGATACTGATCCCAGGGCGTTTCGTTAAGCGGCCGGAATGCATCAGTGAAGAAATACCGCTTGGGCACATCCTTTCCAGGGCATTCAGTGGCAGCAGCGACGATATCTGCAATGGATTCGTTCATGTTGAAAACATTTCCCGGGTGAAAGTCATTCCCTATGACAGTATCAATGACCGCGTAGAGGAAAATGGGCTGCAATTCCATAGCAGGCTGCTTCTTGAGGTTGCGAGCCTCGTTGACATATTTTTGGAACAGCATGTTGAAACGTCCCTCAATGAACTTCCGTCGCTCTTCGGCATTGGTGACTGGAGTTTTGGGTATGCTTTTGATGGGTTTCATGAAATCGGGATCCTCCTTGGGAACTTTCCTTCCAACATTCCGGAACTTGGCTTGGAGGTTTGCCCTCTCTTGCCTTCGATTCTTTTCGCGCTCCCGACTCTTCTTGATGGAAGCAAGGCTGCGCTTGATGAGGCCCATTCTGGTGGTGAGCTGAAGATTGGAACAAAAATTGAACTCGCCTGAATTCGAAGATATGTGTCTCGCATATCGTAATATACCTTTTCTCTACCCGGATTTATGAGTCTTCATCCACATACCTTTGACTTGACGCTTTGCCGGGTCATTGCTACTTGCGGAGTCGCCGACGGGCTGTCCAGCGGTTGCGGATAATCCCGCTCCTCCAGACGGCCATTATCAAAACAAACGAATTCTGTAACTATTGAGTGGCTTGGAATCGACGTGCCATCTCTGTGCTGCGTGCTGGCGTGCAGTAGTCGTCCCATCAAAAACTTCGATGTGTGCAGGAAGAGTCATGGCTGGAACACTTCGATGGGCAACGGGAAGCTCCTGCGGCAGTCCTAGCGTGTATAATTTCGGCGGTGAGGTATACAGAACGACTAGTGGAACGTAGATGGAAAGTATGTTGTGGAGTGGGTCCGGAGTCGGTGCTAGAATCCTAGTCAGCCACGCCCTGGACGCCACGGACGGCCCGTAGCGATAATCGATTCACCTTGGACCTTCCCCCGCACATGCTCGCAGCAGTCTCAATGCAAAGTGTCTCTCCGCCCTGTTGTGTGGAGAGCTGAGCCTAATCCTCTCATGTATCTATGGCACTATCAGGGAAGAGAAGTAGGCGGTTCTTCGGTCTGGAATATGGACGTTTTCATCTAGGCTAGAAGTTCTTCCCGTCTCGTGCACGCTCCAAAACCCACCAAAAAACTCAAAACATATATATTTAATATATATATGGCTTAATAACTAAAATAGATTTTACGATAAAAATTTAAATATAATTTAATTTTTTTCTAACTCTTTTTTTTAAAAAAAATATATATATAAATACTAAAAATTAAGTTTAAAATTATTTATTTTAAAATAAATTTAAATTTTAATAATAATATTTTTAAATTTATTATTAAACTATATAATATTATTATATATTACTATTATATAAATAAAGACTTATAATATATTATAAACTTAGTAGTTATACTATTAAGTAAATTATATTATATTTAGTTAAATTTAAGCTTTTAATTTAAGTTATAAATAAAGTTTTAATATTATTATTTATAATTTTAATATACTTTAATAAAAGTATAAAAATTATAACTAGTATATATAAACTTTTTATTATACTATATATAGGATTTTTTATTTTATTTTTTAAATAATATATTAATATTTTACTATATATTATAAACTTTATAATTTTTATTAAAAAAGTAAATTTATAATATAGTATATAAGTTAACTAGTTAGTTAATAATATTATTATTTTTTATAAATATTTATTATAATTATAAAGTAAATAGTATTTTAAATATTATTTTTAAGAACCTTAATAGCTAAATAAATTTTATAATTATTTACTTTTATTTTATACCCATAAGTAGAGTATATTAAAATTTGAAAGTATTTTATAACAATCTTAAGGTTTAAATAGTGATATAGGGGTAAGTGTACATATGGTTAGCACGCGCACGACACGGGAAGAACCTCTATCCAAACTTGCGCCGAAATGGACACCAGATAAAATCGAATGACGTGGCATCAATTTGCGAGCTATTCCATGTACGGTTACCGGAGTGTTGAATACGGTAGGTCGCCGATATAGATTTAATTGTCCTTACAGATTCGAAAAAGTCATTTCCTCGAAGATTATTTCCTCTCTTCACGCAGCAAAGATGAACCCTCCTGGAGCTAAACCTCGCGGATTTCAAGTGAGGAGTCCATCCGCGATTCCACCGAAGAAACCGAACACTGCGTCGAGTAAAGCTGAGCTCGCCGATACCTCCTTTGATAAAGAGCTCGAAGAAACCATCGCAGATCCAAAAGGATCGCCCATCGCTGGTCTTGGTAACCCTCAAAGGAAGTTATTGACCTTTAGAAGCGATGCTCAAGGCAACCCTCAAACCACGCTGCATCCAGCAAATGAGGTGCTGGCGAAGTTCGGCGTCGTTGTCCTCTATCCTACGGAGCTCATGGACTTCCAGACCCGGTTTGGGTTTGGTCATTTGGCCATTATCGATCTCCGGGAGAATGGTACTGGTCCTTCTCATCGCGCTATAGGCTTTCTTCTGACTATTCCACTAGATGCCACTGCCCAGAACCAGCAGATACCTGATGTGCTACACTTTCCTCTTGCAAATCAATCCGCAATTGATCACGGCAATATTGAGTTCTGGGAGAGCCAGACTGTGAGAGTTGGCCAATGTTATCCATTCAATCTCATCGAGAAACACAAAGGGGTATGCTTCCATTGCGACTTCACCCAAACCCGAACTCCGCGTGTGGCGCAGAATTATGCCCAGGCTCTCGGCGAAGCCAGAAAGCAGAAAGTCTTCGTCATAATGGGCGGTTTCATGCACTACCAACGTTTAGCGAAAGATCCGGGGGCGGGGCTCCAGGCGATACACAAACGGAAGCTAAGTATGTGGGCTCTGTATATTAGCCAGGTTGTTACCTAATCACATCGTAGTCATCGATTGGGACGCAAAGTCCCCTAAAGATGAGCCAAGCTACAACAAAATGTATCCGCAGCTGTCTGAAAACCTCAAACTTTTTCAGAAAGAGAAGGCCCAGAAGGAAAAATCTCAAGTTGGCAAATCCCAGAATGAGAAGCTCTCAAATGAGAACCAGATGGGCTATAAATTTGTGACAAAATAGTTGTGCTGGCTGTGGGTGAACATTTGTGTAGCACTGGAGGTTCTATGTAGTCGGGATGATGAAACTGAAATGGATATTGGTTCTCTACAAAAATTCTTCATGACATGTGCATGCGTTCAGTACGAAAGAATCATCAACCATGTGCATGGTAAAGGCTCCATCCTAGACTAGCTCTGCAAACAATTTTCGGGGTGAGCTGGACTCCAACTCATATTGTGGTATCGGGACGGGTATACGTGAAGAGCGCATAGTGTCGAACGACCAATTCTGGGGCCTTCAAAACGTTGTGATTCAAGAAGTGAGGAATTTCAGCTTCATATGGTGCATTAGCAAAGTAACAAATGGAATGCGACACTCTAATCGCTTACTCCCATTTCTCCTAACTTCCGGTTTTCGCAACTCTCGCCTGTCTGTGGCCAAAAAATGTCTTCCAAGGACCGCCTAATCCACAGCAGAATCACTCGATCTCGGGCTGAACGGGGTCTACCGTGGGCAGATAAGCAACTGGTCGCGACTCCAGAAGATTGTCGGCCGCAAATGGTCCAAGAACATGGTTAATCTTGCGATGAACATCGATCCTCGCTTTTTCAATCACGGCCTTATGATCAAACCCTTCGTGCAAGAATTCCAAAGTCTGGAGGATGGCTCTCAAGCTCTTGTCTCGTGTTGCGGTATAGTCCGAGCCTTCCAGGCTTTCCAGGAGCCCGTCGAGTCTTGCCCACATTTCTCCCTGCTCCGTCTTGTAATCCGTAAGCCGTTTGAACAACTGGTCAAAGTACTCCGCATTTCGCTCAGAGGCTCTAATTTCCTCGGATGCGGCATGGCGGTAGACTTCGTCCTCAAAATCTTTGAGCGCTTGCAGCTCATTTATCCGCTCGCAAACTTTCTCATCCAGCATCTGGTTTTTTTGCACTCGCTCGTCGGCACACGAAACCGCAGATTCGAGGCCACGGCATTTCTCTTCGCTGAAGAAGGATAGAAATCCGTTGATGGCGTCCTACTGATGTGAGCAAAAGCAACCAACCACTGTGACTCCGTAGCTTACATCCCGCTGATCTTCAGCTGAACGTAAGGTTTTCCTCAGTGTTTCCCCAGTCTCTCGCAAGGCTTTCTTTTCATTGAGCTTCGCCTGTAGGGCTTCTGCGATTGCCACTAATTCTCTTTCCATCTCTTTCATCAATGACTTCCAATTTCTAACGTGCTCTTCCGCCAAATCTCCGTACTCCATGCTCTGGACCATGTCCTCGCCAACAATTGTTAGGTGATGTTCCGCAACTTTTCTTAAAATCTTGAAGTGACCAATAGGCCGTTGGATCTCAAAATGTGGGGCAAATTTCTCTCGTGAAAGGGACGCGGTGCCATCTTTAATGAGCAAAAGCTTGTCCACAACTTGTAAGCAGCTGTCAACTGCCGTACTCAGGTGCTTTCCAAGCTCTTTTTCGTTATCGATTCGCAGTCGCGCATGCCGGGCATCGCACTCTTGTAATACATGGAAGATGAGCGAAGATTTTTCAACCAGATTTTGGGCACGTTTCGATAGTTGGACTTTTGCAGTTTCAGCACGTTTCTTGCCTAACTTTCCTGTTACGTACCTCGTCGACCCAGGGGATCATTCTCCCAAGCAACGGGCTTCTCTTCTGTTGCCGTTGCCATGATGCGATACTGCTTGCTCAGAACGAATAGTCCTTCAACAACTGGTCTCTATGATCTCAATTCGCGGCCAGGCTCCCACGATTCAATCTCGCGGACTTGAAAAGCATAGAAAAGCTGTGGTGACAACATCAGCCCCCAAGCACCCAGACACGCCTCATGCATCGACGGATACCGTGGCTTGCGCGGGAAAGGACTGTGGCGAAACTTGATGATGAGTTCCCGTTCCGCCATGGCGCTTCCAGCGCACAGCAGCTGCACAAGCATGTTGCTTTAGGCCGATACTATTACCACTCTCCCCGAATCTGCGGCAGAATGGATGATTGAAGGGTGAAGTTGGGTATTCCGTGACGAGCTGCTAGCCGCGCCGAATGGAAGCATAATCAAGCAGACAGAAGCATCTCTCGTGCATCTGGTCAGCCAGCCATACAACGTGCCAGTCCCTTAATCTAGATCTGAAAGTGTCCTGCAGGAGGCTGGGTTGTCCAGAAGTTTCTGCGTGACCCGTTGTGAGCCACTTCAGGTGGCCGAACTAAAAAGATCGGCCTCACTAGTCACAGCGGTAAAAGATTCTTAAAAGTTTAACACACACCACCAGGAAGCCACAATGGGCGGTTCCTGCAATATCCGTAACTAGCTGTCGCAATCAGGTGTGCCTCTAAACTGTGGCGTTCCTCCCTGCAGGCAACTTCAAAAATGCCTAATTATCTATGCCTGGACTAGACTCTTTTCGCCTCAAAACTATGCCAAGAAGCGAGGTTTTCGGGTTGTGTTCTTGCGCAAGGGCATTTGGCGAGCGCCAACGCAAACCCGGGCTCATAAACCTATCGAACAAAATAGACCAAACAGGCCAAACATACTAAGCAGACCAAACAGACTAGTGTTATTGGCCACAGCCCCCTAATCGGGCTAGCTCTTTCCCTCACCACTGACTCTCACCGCGCCTCATGGAAACTCCATATCGAACACGTTCAATTAACGCTCAATTGCTAACAAGTCGAGAACCATCTAGTCCTCGCTATCTGTAAAGGGCGGTGAGCTCAGCCTCCGATAGACAGCGCCATTAATGCTGCTTTCGATTCTTGACCCAATTTTGGAGGGTACGCGCTCAGAAGACGTACGCTATCGTACAAAAGCAATCGAAACTGCAGGACGATGTTAGATAGCTCTACTGCAAGCTCGGCTAATGATCTTGAACGGATGGCGAGCTCCATGTTCGTGTTGCTTCATCCCTAATGCCACGGGTAGGATGAGCCCTCTGCGAACTTCATCCCTCGATATAGCCGGGTTAGCCCGCATTTTGTTTCAGTCTACCAACCCTGCTTCTGTTTTCTGCCTTCTCCAGGCCATTCTATTCAGCCCAATATGGCATCCGGAAAATTCTCAACACTCGAAGAGCTTCAGCGTTTGAAAGCAAAAAAGATCGAAGAGGAATGGGGAGGCAAAGCATCCGCACAATTTGTTGCTGATGTCAAGGGCACGGCTCTGTTCCAATGCAGCTGGGGCGAGCTACTCAGTGCCGCCCCAACAGCATTGTCTCTCATGGGATCTTGCTGGATTGCGGCCAGTCAGGAGGGTGCCGATCAGGTCACTCTGACGAGCGCAGTACCTCAGGGTGGCTTCAGGAATTTGCCAAATCGAAGTAACCCGACTTTGAGAGCTTGCTTGGTTGACTGTAAGTCTTCTTTGCCCTCGCTTTCTTGGCTTCATGGCCTCTCAACCCAATGTGCGTTGGAGGGGTACCGCTAACAGAGTTGCCAGTGTGCAATCTAGGTGGGTACAAGGCCTTCAAGAAAGCTGGTACAAATATGGACAAGCTGGCCATTCGTAGCTCAGACATTTTTGAGAACAAAGTAAGCGTCCTCATTCTTCTCATCACTATCCCGATCAGGCTAAACTACTCCAGATCCCTATGGTTCTCAAGCTGTTAGGCCCCTGTACGAAGTCTAAGAGAGATCTAGAAGATTTCAATGACTCGTTGAATGCTCTTTCTGCAGATTCGGCTCACTGCGCAGCCTTGGTGGGCGAAGTGCAGCAGGCATTTGGCACCTGGGCTTTGATGGTAGTCGAGCTCAACGGTGCGCTTGAACAAAAGTCCGGGACAGTAAGCGTGGAGATGTCGAAGAATCAAGCCGCAAAACAACAGGCTTTAGTTACCGAAACTTTTGCAAAGCAAGATAAAGAAGCCGCGGATGCGTTCGTTAAAACTGCACAGACGAAACTTGACAAAGCTGAACAACGACTCGGTTCGTGGTAAAAGGCCTCTTTATGAAGATGATGCTTACCTCCTCTAGATGATTTTACCAAGAGAATTCCTGGTCCATGGGAAACCTGCATTATGACTGCCGTGAACAGTTATGTTAGTGGTCTCGCGTTGCGATTTATTTCAGCCAGTCTATATCGCTGACTATGATCCAGGCCCAAGCTATGCCCAACATTATTGCCGGTGCTCTGCCAGCCCTCCTTCAAATGTCCAATCCCGGTGCAGCGGCTGGTTCAGCCCTTGCCGGAGCCGTCCGACAGCTCAATACTCCTCAACCCACTGGGGTTCAGACCACCCCCAACGGAAGTCAGGGAAACTATGCTCCACAACAGGCTCAGCAGGACTACAATGCCGCACAGTCTTCTCTTCAAGACCCGGCGTACCAAGTTGCAATCCTGCTAACCCCGCTTCTGAACTTTTTCTACTCATACCTCGGAGGTGATCGTGGAAAGATCGATTGGAAAATGTTCAACGACAAACCGAGTACAGAAGAAGATGAACCCAAATCCGAATCAGCTCACGGAATCACGTGGTTAATGGCCAACATCACCAATCAAAGGGAGCGTGCCGAACTCACTGCAAGTCGACCTAGCCAGGACCTTGACGCTGCCTTCGAGAAGGCTCTCGAGGTGAGATCCTTGTTTCTTATCCCTGAACATGGCGTTGATCTTTTCCCAGGTCGCTGAATGTATCAAATCGGAAATGGAGAACGCGAGTGATATTAGCACTGAGGACGTTGACCCTAAGGTCATTGAAGGATGGCGCAAAAAGGTCAAGTCTGCTCGCGATGTATGCATCAGACTCGAGACTGCTGTGAAGAGTAGTGGAGGCACTCAAAACACTCCGAACGCTTTTGCAAACATGAAGGTCGACGTACCAAAGGCGGACTTTTCTACCCGTACGATGTCAAATCCACCACGATAATTGACAGCTGCTGATCTTGCTACAGAAAATGCTTCCTTAAATGCCGCCATGCAGGCCGTCCAGATGAGCCAGCAGGCTTTGGACGATGCTCAAGCCAGATTTGATCTAGCTACCGAAAGGCAGGCGAAGATGGCGGCTGCGATGGCTCGAGTGCAGATTACTCTCGCTGAGCTTGCAAACACAGGCAAGACCTTGGTACATTTGCCCGCCATCTTGTCGTGATACTCCATCCTTTAGCTAACGAAAATCTAGGCGAACATCAAAGTGGTGCTCAGGGACTGCATTGCCGTCTTGCTCGACCTCGGTATCCAGATCCGCAAACTTGAAGATTTCTTCACCTGTCTCGGATCCCTCGTTACCGAGCTCATTCAACCACGCTGCAACTCCTTCAAGACCGACTTAGGGAAAGCCGGCCAGCGAGCATTTGCTGATGGTGCATTGACCCTCAACAACTTGACGAAGCAGAACATCTTCACTGCGACTCTGCAGTTGAAGGCTTATTTCTCGCTGCTGAACGATATTGCCGTCATGTACAGTCTCGTCCACAGGAATCACATCAAGAAAGGAATGGACCTTTGCGACGAACTTGCCAAGGCCGCTTCTTCCAAAGATCTCTCCGGGCCAGCGCAAGCTAATCTTTCGGCGTATACCCAGGAAGCATCTGACGCTGTGAATGAGCTCGTCAATGAGGTTCGTTGTAATCGCAAAATCTGATGCCGCTGAACAGTATTGTGCTAACAACAGTGCAGAAGAAAGAAGGTATCTTGAAGGATCTCAGAGCACGTGCTCTACGGGCCGCAGAGGAGACGCGCTTACTCGAAGAGAAGCTCGGAGTTCAGGCCGACGAAAGCGCAAAAGCAGCTATCAAGGATGCAGGCAAGAAGGCTGTGGCTGATGCTAAGAAACAGGTAATGACCATTCAGAGCGCGACGGAGGTAGTGAAAGGCATGGCGAGTGAGGAAGCGAATAACACACCGAACGACAAGACAGCAGGGGAGACAGAGGATGGTGAAGATGTTGATGCGTCAAATATCTAACTTCGCAATCCGTCTTGTGCTTCGGCTCGCTTCAAACAACCGCCTGGCACCCAGACACTAAGCCTCGTATAAGATAAAATCTCGTTGTCTATTTTATATTTGGATCGTCTTTCTCATGAAATACCTAGCCACAGTCGACTCGTATCCAAACGATTCATAGAGAAAAAAAAAAAAATCCGCTGATCCGTGTTAAAATTTCTGCGTAATCTCTGTCCTAGGACTCCCCACTCGGGTTTAGCTTAGTCCCATGCGCTAACCTCATTGGGCATTGCTCCTCACCACCAAACCCGCGGCTTTTAATGTCTATGAAATGCTCACTATGACTATTTTGCTATGCGCCCTCCTCTCCTCTTTTCATTTTCTATTCTCTTAGTTCTCTAACTTAGCCCGGCTCCAGACAGCATTCAAGAGCTGTTCGTCGATACGCCACATCAGTTTGTAGCAAATCATGATTAGTAAGCATTTTGGTTGTCGCTTTATGGCTACTTATTCCTCAATCATTAGAACAAAATGAACTCTCTAATGTCCTCTGAGATATCAAAGACGTCTCTACGCGAATAAGATCTTACTGACCGAAAAGACAAAAGATTTGTGAAACGTTTACTCAAATGTAGGTATCGCCCTATAATAACCAAATACGAGCATATGACGTATATCACACGCCACTAGCAAAAGAAAGGGATAGAGTCGAGCGAGCATGAGCACCTAGATGTGGTATCCTATCTAAACAAGATTGATGGCTTCCCAAAGATTCCCTCTGCTCCTGGCCCCCTCCATCGCCACCCATTCTCCGTACATTATTCCATGGACATAGCATTCGCCGACCAGCTGATAGTGTGGCGAGGCTTCACTCCCTCTTAAGAAGTGTTGATGGTATAATTTTCGGAGCACGTATGGAACCTGACCACCAGCGAGGATATAGATCAGATCGCCTGGCTTTATTCCTCGAGGCCCAAGTCCCATGAATCCGCGTTTGGTGATAAAAAACCTCTTTTGCCATGCATTATACAATGATTTCATGAAGGTTCTATGGAGGTCAGGTCCACCAGTCCTGTTACGCTCTTTAAACTTTAAGAAAGTCTGAGTGGGGTTGGAGCCATCAGGAAAAGCATCCTGAAGCAGTTTCGTGAAGGCGTATAGTGTGATGAAGAAAGATATCCTGGCGTCATCGGTTGTAAGCTCATTGAAGTACTCAGACATCTTCTGCTTGTTGAAGATATATGGTATCTGGACCCGTGCCCAGTAGAACAAGAAGGAACGACAGGCGCTGTCAGTGGACCGCATACGACTATATGCATTTGAAGATAGAGTTCTCCAATACGCGTCGAAGGCATATTGATGCTGAAGATAGGGATTAAGCCTGCTGGCTGCAACTTCCCAAATGTTCCGCAGAACATACTGGTCCAGGGGACGGCTCGCGTCCTGCGAAAAATCGTCTACCTCAAGCACCTGTGAGGCGTATCGAACACGATCTACAAAGATGGCATTGGCTTTCAACGCACTTTGGTCCTGAAGGCGACCGGCGGCGACCGGAGTTCCCTTCGCAGCGTCGAACCCGGCTCTTCTAGATCTGTCGCTAAAGGGGATCGGTAAATGCATCTCCCTCCAATCTGGAACCCAAGAAGGAAGGTTACTGAGTTTCTGCATCTCTTTATCTTCCACCATACCAAGGAGATCTAGTGATTTTTGTTGACTGATGATATATCGCGCCGTATCTCTGTAAACATCGCTGAATGATTTTGAATAATCGGGGATCAAGGCTGCATCTTCAAGAGCATCTAAATCGGACATTAGAAACCCATAAAGTGCGTAGACTTTATCATGTTCTAGCTTCGCGCCGAATGGCCGACTAGTGCTCAGCGCGTCGGAGAGAAGAGTTGCTTTTTGTAAACCTGTGTGCCTTGAGGTCCATGTTACAAAGCTCTGTATATCGGTGGTGAGATATATCTTCGATCCAGATTCCGTAACGCGTGAAAGGGAATCGCCGTTCGAACGATTTGTCCAGTTGGCTGCATTTTGAATCTGGTTCCACGTCAACGTATGTGATCCACATCGCACAAGCGGAACGGAAAGCTGACAACCCATGGCGACTTCTTGAAGTATCCAAACCCGTTGAAACCATCTTCTGTCAAAAAACTTTCGAAAAGCTACCCAGTCAGCGGAATCAATGTTTGGGAGTCCTAAATTCATTAACAGATGTGAATTGTCACGAGTGATATCATCTGAGATTCTCAAGCCTTTCTTCACCATTTCGTCAAGTCTCCGTATGACCCTTGCTGCCGTAGCCGTGCCTGGGTCTTCTTCACCTAGCCAAATTAACAATTGCCTGCCGCATTGATAAATCTTCCTCATGAGCTGAACTTGAGAGCTGCGTTCCTCAATATCATATTGATTGATGCAGATTGCATCAACCCAGATTGTCAGATTCCGAGAGTGATGACGTAACCTCAAAAGTGCTGCATGCAGGTTTGGAGTAACCAAGAGTTCATGTTCATCACAAGAGATCGGAATTGTTGGTAATTCGTTTTCCCATGTATAAGACAAGGTATTGTAGATAGTATTGTGTGCCAAGTCGACATGATGCACCCTACAAAAGACTGGATCTTTGGCCTGGCCTTTAAGAAGCTCAATGACCCTAATCGAATGATGGTTGGCGAGTGGAGTGTATTGATAGTGATGCATAACCTTTTCGGATTCAGTATTCGATGGTCTTCCAGAGATAATATCGCCATGAAACTTACGTAGCGAGGTGTCAAAATGGAAAGTTTATGGATGCAGAAGTCGTCCATTGTCAATATCTAGCAAAGGTGCTGCCTAACGGTCAAAAGATTCCGGGTGATATGACTAAGCTAATCTAAGCCTGCCTAGGGAACCGAAGCGAGATGAGAGGCTCTAACAACCTCAACAAGCAGTTTCCCTTGTGGGCTTTCGGAGGAAAATGGACTTGATTCTCTATGTACGGGCATGGCGAGTTCTTATGCAAAACTCCCATGCCAAGACTATATACGGAGCAACCTG
>KV745532.1:0-13803 GCA_001692735.1 Lepidopterella palustris CBS 459.81
TACCTAGGCAAAGCAGGATACAATTATCTAACAGTAGAAGGCTTAACTAGAGGTTCTAGAGCCTTAAAGGCCGCGCAAGAGGGTAGCTGTCGACCCAAATACGCGCTTTGCACAAATAGAGAGTATACGGGCTGCTGTGGAGGATTCTAAGCGTATTGAAGCAGAGAGAGCTACCAAGAAGCCTTTATAGGACGCCCAAAAAGTAGCAGCGGCAAATGCAGCACTAGAACTTCAAGATATGTGCACCGAATGGCAATTGTAGCTTTGGTTGTTGTGTAATTAGATGTTTTCTATAATCAATTCTATTTCGGGAGGTGGCTAGGAACTAGGGTGGCTAGGAACTAGGATGGCTAGAAACTAGGGGGCCGAGCTTATACAGGTTTTAGATAGGCAATCACATAACTGCCGACGGACAACAGTAAACCGGACGGAGGAATTGCCACAGCCCATTTTTCGCGCACTTGGGGTAGAGACTTGTCGCGCAGAGGCGCAGACACCTGGGTTGGCTGCCTGATTCACGTGCACGGACCTTCTAGGGCGGAATGACAGAAAGAAATCAAGGGCGGATTAGACGTCCAGAGCCCTTTTAGCCTGGTGATTGGGGACCGAAAGCTCTAGGCCTAACGAATAAAACAAGATCGCGACGGCTTGAACATAATGTGTGTAATGGGCTGTGCAATTTTTGGTTAGGTCCACCACCAGGATCACGTGCACAAGTTTAGTGAGTACAACCGAGTTAAGAAATTCTTCCCTGTCAATTACCTTCGGCACCACCTCCAAAATACGGGCTTGTGGCATCTTAAATGTTAGTAAATCTTGTGAAAGAAGCGCAGAAACGGTTTGGACTCGTATAAGGATAGAGATATATAAGCTGGGAGACAGCCGGAGGTGATAGAGCGGACGGCGACGAGGTGGGTATGAAAGTATTCACAAAGGCGATGCATTGACAGTATGAACTGCTTGGAAGGCATTGAGAATATGTAGAGGCCCTATTAGTCGCGTTGTGGGTGCGTAAGACGACATTGGAGAGGCCGCTCACTACACATACACCAAAGTCTCCACCAGCGGACCTCTACAGCACAACTGTCTTCCTACATATTTCAAGCCGGTAAATTCGAGTATTCTGAGACTATATGGCTGTAAGCAGATGGTTTACGTACAGCCAGCGGCTCTAATGGAGTGGGGTGTGCTGAATGCATGAGCCCATGTCCGAAGGAGGAACGCCAAGCCCTCACCTCGCTACCCTTCATTATAAGCCCTCCCGTCCCCCTCCTCACTCCATCCTTCCTCCCCTCTCTCCCTACTTCATCACTTCCATCATTCAACATACCAAATCCATCTTAAATCTTTTCTTGGCATAACCCAAAAGCCAATACAATCATTCTCGCTTCTTCTTTGGTGTCTGATCAGCGCTCTGGCGTTCCCATCACATCGACTCTTTACTACATCCACGCTGCCACTGAGTAAGATGAACACAACACAGAACCACCAGCCCGGTCGAGCCCAGGCATATCGCAAGACCGAATGCTTGGATGGGAATGCCGTCCGAGTTCATGAATCTCGTCGTCGGATGCATGTTGCGGCTGGCTCCAGTCGATCCTTACCAGCCCATGGCCCGGCTTCTCCAGTGGCCATTAGTCGACCGATTCTGCCGAATTACGTCCGAAGGAAGCCTCAGAATGCTGCTCTTTCCAGTGCAGGTTTTGAAGATCAGGCTGTTGCTGATGTGCTGCACGTGACTCGGAAGCTTTTACCCTCTCAATCAAAACCTGTTATACTCCATCAGTATTCTGACTCCGTTCGAAAGGAAGAGGTAACAAACACAAATAAGAAGAAAACATATCAGTCGAGTATTCCATCGCCGCCGCCAACTCCGCGATTCCAACGGTTGCCAACACCAGACCTGCCTGAGCTGGGCCAGACGCCCTTCTGCGACTGCTGTATTAGTGCTCATGTTGTTAAGTTTTGTGCTTCTTGTGGCACCGGTATTGAACGAAAACTCTTGTAATCTATGACCGGCGATTTTCTTGATTTGTATCAGTGGTCTCTGTTTGGCGGCGTTCGGGTATTTTTCCTTTTTGGGTTATTCGGCTAGGAAAATCGATGACTCAGAATGGTTTCTTGACTTGCTTTCTGAACGGCTGGCAGATACAATTGGAAGGCATCTAAAATGATGCCCGGATGAACATAACAAGACATAAATATCTTGGAGAGGTTCCTTATCAATCAAGCTTCGAATTTCCACACACCCTACCATGGGAAGGGTCTGCATAATCGAACTCTGAATAATATTCGATAGCGATGACTGGGTGTTATGACTTCCCGCTGTCTACAATGAAGTACTTTCCAGATTTCCGTTCGGTATATCCAAGGACATCCCAATCCTCGGCGTCCTTGGCATCCACTGGAGTTGTCTTTCTTCTGATGCGTTTGTGATGCTTTCCAACAACATCTTCCCGGGCCAAAGCCTCCTTGACAGCAGCCAGTGTGACTGTCTGCTCTTCGCTTGCTGCCAGTGTTTCATCTCTTATTGCCCGTAATGGATCAACACTCTTAGTATCTAGTTGCTGTATCTCGCGCACAAAATGCAGTTGTGAAGAAAGCGTCTTTAACATCTTCGATTCTTCTTCCGGGTTCTCCGGCAGCGGTAGCGCTGATAATCGTAGTAGGTGGTGAAGTTGCTTTGACGAGATTGCTGGTGCGTCGGTCTCTTGTGTGCTTGAAGGTAAGAGCGACTGGACAGACCAGGTAGGCTTCGAGAGTAGTTGTTCAAGGTCCGCCACCGATGAAGATGAGTTGTGCCGACCGGAGCATGGAGAAGGCCGAAAAGTAGAATATAATCGGAATTGCAAAGGTCGAGGAAGTGCTTGCACGTAATTAAACCAGTGTCGAACAGCCATATCCTGCCCCAAGTATAAGCGAATGCCTTCAAGCTGAGCAGGAAGCTCTTACCAAATGATACAACGGAAATTCTCACTGTGATTGGTATTCTATGATCTTTTTGAATCAATCTTGACCGTATTAAGTAGACGATAGACTTAAGAGAGCGCTGTTAGGGGATATGTGAAGCAGGTAGAATAGAGTGTCGTTGCATTGAACTCTGTCGTGTTAGTAAGGCAGCGGCTTCAACCGATGTTTGGCCGTGGCGCTAGTGGGCATAGGTAAGCTGGAGTCCGCGGCTTCAGCCAGGTCATCATCAAAGACAACTCCCAACCAGATTTCCACGATAATTTTACGACCGTTCTTCTTCCAACAAGAGATCCCCAACACAATATCAGAGCAAGAAACCACATACTCTAAATCCTCCGCTCTCCATATGGCTCAAGATCCAAGGGTAGCCTTACAAAAGGCGTGTGCTCTCTACTTGCTCTCTCAGATATCCGCAGCTAATACACCATTTTGCAGGCAGAGAAGGCGCTGAATAGTGCAGGCTCAGGTATTTTCATAATTATCAAACCATTACCCGTTGCCAGCTAATGTGGAATACAGGTTTTAGCTTCTTTGGTGGAAAAGCAGATAAATGCACGTGACCCTACGTTTCCTACCAATGTGGCCCTAGGGCTCGTATTTTTCGTTCCGAAAAGCGACCTTACGGAGTGTTCTTTACTTTTTAGACAGATTTGCGCCATTTATCTTAGCGGAGCGCTCTACTAACTATAGAATAGATGAGCAAGCAGCGGACCTCTACACTCAGGCAGCGAACGCCTTTCGAATGTCCAAGCAGGGCAAGGAGGCTGGACTGGCTTTTGAAAAGGCTGCATCTATTCAGAGTGGGCAGTTAAATGAGCCTGATGATGCAGCAAATACCATGGCAGAAGCGTTTAGTTCGTGCTCCGAACCATTCATGCCTATAATCCTTTCTAACAAGACGTAGAGGCCTATCGAAAAGATTCGCCAGAAGACGCCGCGAGATGCCTAAGCAAAGGTGCTTCCCTCTATTTCTAATATTTTATGTAAATGCTCTAATACTCCCTAAGCTATCGCCCATTATTGCCAAAAAGGCAACTTCCGCCGCGCAGCGACTCGTAGGTTTTCTGAATTCAACCATAGTTTATCGCCACTGATAAACACCCCAGAACAGCAACAGCTTGCTGAGCTTTATGAGGTGGAACTTAGTGATGAAGGTAATATGCATTGAATCCTCCTCACAAGACTCTTAAATATTTACGTGATATAGCACGAGCTGCCGCTGCTTACGAAGAGTATGTTTTCATTGAAAATCCAAGTATCCCTGGTTGTACTGTTTGCTGACTAGAACTAGAGCTGCTGGGTGGTACGAAAACGTAGGCTTTCATCCCAGTCCCGAGGTTTCAATAAAGTAATCATTGAATACAGGATAATGCCGAGGCTTTGGCCAATAAGCTGTGGCTGAAAACAGCCGACCTGGTAGCACTCGAGGGCAAGGATTGTGAGTTGAATGTCTACAGTAATACGATCGGTAGCTGACATAGATTTGAATAGACTACAAGGCGATGTAAGTCACAAAAGTCCATCTACCAAAATTTTAATTAGTTGTGAGCTAACAGTATTTCTATCTAGTGATCTTTGTAAGATTTGCGCCCATACCCTTTGCTACATATCTCTCTCTAATTTATCTCCCTCCAGATGAGCGAGTGGCAAAGAGCAGTATTGCAAATAACCTAATGTATGGTTTCCTTTTCTATTCGCTATAACGCGCTGACTTCTTAAAGGAAATGGTCCGGTTCGTGTTCCACTCCTCGACCTCCATCCCTCAATAAATTTAGCCGACGTACCTGAAAATCCTACTAACACCCAGAAGTCAAGGAATACCTGCTTAAAGCAGGCATCTGCTCTCTCGCGACTGGAGACATGGTCGGCATGAACGCGGCGCTCGAGCGATACCGTGACCTGTAATGCCCCAGCGTTTCCCCAAACTGTCCTTATCTTCTAACCTACCATATACAGGGATCCGAGCTTCATCCAGCAGCGCGAACATCAGCTCCTCGTTGACTTGACACAATCAGTCACAGACGTGTGTTCTTCTCCCCCTTAACTCTTCCAAGAGCTAAAGCTTAAACCACTCCAGGGCGACCAAGAGATGTTCTCGGAGAAATTATTTGCTTATGACCAGATGAGCAAACTGGATCGCTGGAAGACGACGCTGCTACTCAGAGTCAAGAATACCATCGAGGAGACAGGCGAGGACTTTTCTTGAGCGGAGGGATTGAACATAGGAGGTAACGATTACGGCAGCGAGGTGGTTTCTTTTGATTATGAATCTGTCGTTCAGGTTATGAGATGGAGTTGTATGTGTACCAATGAAAAGGTCATTCGTTTTCTAATTTTTCTAATTACTGCTTATGAGGAAATAGATATCATGGCAATAGGTATTGGTTTACTCCTGAGCATGGCCACCAACGCGGAATCTCGTCTCGATCCTTGCCTTAAAAGGCGTATAGCACTTGGACGCGTTTATTTGTTACTACTTTCTATTCTACTTTTAATTTTTTTTTTATTTGTGTTTGTCGTTTCATGTTGCTTCTAAGATTCTTCCCTCACGTGGGCGTGCCAAGCCCTATCCCACAACTACGTCATCGCGATCCCAACATAGATGTAAAAGCCACAGACATCTATATTCTTTGCTTCTATCAACGCCGCCCATAGCCCGAGCTGACATGCCTTACTTCTATAGCCATCCCTTACCAATTTGACAATCTATTAAAACTACAAAGTCACCGTCGACCGAACCCTCACTCTGGCATCACCCAAAATGCTCTCCCACCTACCCTAGTCCTCCTTCGGAGAACAACCCTCCTCCTCTGACGATGATACTTCTCTTCTGTCCATCCTCGAAACTGCAGAGCTCCACTCAGATCTCGCCCTCCTGATCGCCTCCTCCTGCGCCTCGATGCGCAGATCCCACACAGAAACCTTCTCCGTCGACTCCGTCTCCCCCTCCTACGCCGATACCCTCGAAACCGCTCCAAAGGTCCTCAGTAGCATTGATGTAGAGAAAGAGAATATGGAGAGGAGGGAGAAACAGAAGAGGAGGGAGGTAGCTGAAAAAGAGATTGTGAAGCCGGAAGCACAGGAGCTTTTGGGGGATAGTGTGAAGTGGTTTGATGGGTGGAGGGATACGGTACTGCAGCGTGTGGACGAGTTTGTGAATTCGAAGAGTAAAGCACAAACGCAGGAGAGAAGGGCGAGAGGAAGGGATGAGGAGCCGGAGGTTAGGACGGGGAGGTTGAGTGCCAGTACCAGCAACCCCGAGACGAGGAAATATGAGGGTGCAGACGAGATATTGCAAGAACTCTATCCGCCCATCGTGACACCGCTACGGAAACTAGACGAGCCGAAAAGGGCGCTGGTGTTGCATTCTATGGTCCTCCTACTACTACTACTACTAAGTCTAGAACACTACACCGCGCAGTCGCGCAGTCGCGCAGTCGCGCATCTTACTCCTCCACTTAACAAGCAGCCTCGGCCTCTCCGTTGCCGTACTAGCGGAAGTCGAGAGCAAAGTCGCGCGCAGCCTGCTTGATGCAGTCCGCTGGCAAATGAACGCGGACGCAGAAACGAAACAGAAAGCCGAATCCAAAGCCTCAAGCCGGAAATGGAAAGTCGGCCTCGCCGGCGTCGCCGGCGCTGCCATCATCGGTATTACAGGCGGGCTTGCTGCGCCCCTGTTAACAGCGGGCATAGACAGTGTGATGGGCGGGCTAGGACTCGGTGCCACTACCGCAGCTGGGTATCTCGAAACACTGGCAAGCTCGACGGTGCTGGTCGGCGGCTTATTTGGAGCATATGGTGGTAGAATGACAGGCCAGATGATGGACCAATACGCTAAGGAGGTCTCCGACTTCGGCTTTGTTCCCATCCGCAACTTCACCGTCCGCGCAAAATCGAAAAGGAGTTCCGCCGCCTCCGCATCGCGATTGGGATTTCCGGCTGGCTAACAGAAAAGGGAGAAGTCGTTACCCCCTGGCGCGTCATCGGGCCGTCGATCGAAGGCTTCGCGCTGCGCTGGGAGCTTGAAGCGTTGCTGAAGTTGGGGAATAGTATTAGCATTATGGTGCAGTCTGTGGCGTGGAGTTATGCGAAGAGCGAGATTGTGAAAAGGACTGTGTTGGCGGATGCGGTTGTCAATAAGGTGCAGGGAGAGCGGCCGGTTATATTGATCGGGTATTCGCTCGGTGCGAGGGCGATTTATACATGTCTGATGAAGGTGGCAGAGAGGCGGGCATTTGGGTTGGTTGAGAGTGTGGTTTTGGTTGGAGCGCCGACGCCGGCGGATGCGATGGAGTGGAGAAAGATTAGGAATGTGGTTGCGGGCAGGGTGGTTAATGTGTTTTCGACGAATGATTATATACTAGCTTTATTGTATCGCACGAGTAGTATTCAGTATGGGGTTGCGGGCTTGCAGAAGGTAGAGAAGGTGAAGGGGGTGCAGAATGTAGATGTTAGCGAGTTGGTTAGTGGGCATACGAGTTATAGGTATTTGACGGGGAGTATTTTGAAGAAGATTGGGTTTGAGGACATAGATCTCGAGGAAGTTGAGAGGGAAGAGAGGAGTTGAGGGAGGTGGAGGAGAGGGAAAGGAGGAAGGTTCAGGAACAGGGGAGGAAGGAGAGGGGGAAGGAGGCAGAGGAGGCGGAAAATATGGAGTAGGAGGTAGAGAATCAGAATAAGAAGAGTAATATGAGTTGGGCGTCATAGAAGCGGAGAACCAGTACTGGTGCTTTTTCCCAGCTAAAGTCGCAGGCGGAGAATATGACGGAGAAGATGAGAGCGGCGGCTTGAAGGATGGAAATTTGGAAGGGCCGGCTACTGTATGGATGAGATTAAGATTTCTTCCAGGCTATTGAAACGGCTTCATGACGAAACCGATGTTTTGAATGATATTCCCGGTTAGTGTTTGGGACATATGACGAAGGCTAAGAGTAGAGCGGCGTAACGACTGACACAATTATCTAAGGATAGACCATAACATATAATTCTCCTTAGGTGTTGTATAATAGCTGTAATAATACATAGCATTAGTCTCCAATATATCCAGACACGGTTTAACGTTCCAATCGCACATAGTAGCCACAGACGCCTTTCCGGTCCCTCCAAAAACCCACTCAGCCGCTTCGTAGAGCAATGCTCCATCGATATGGACTCCTTAATGTAAATATATGATGCATCCAGCGCGTCCCACTCTGATGTCAGTTTCTTCGTCTTGCAGACTACGTTTGTCTTTAATCTGCCCAAATATCACATCCGGTAACAGAGATCTGTTAGCAACCCCCATCATCCACCAACCCTCCCAAGGACCCTCCCCCCACCCGCAGGAAAATTTCTCGCCGATAAGAGCACACCCTTAACACCTCTTATCTCCGCTTTTAGCGCTTCTACTTGATCATCCTTCCCATCCTTCGTCTTCGGAGTCCCATAATTCGAGCCTCCGTACATAGCTCCCATGCCACCACCATAATATTGATTTTGGTAGCTCATCTCATTCAAGTAGGTAGTGAGATCGGTAAGTTGTGTCCGTAAGGAGTTGGTGGAAGCGCTGTCGTTTGATTTCGTGGCCTCGAGCTCGCGGATATGGGAAGTCAGAATTTTTAACCGTGTTACGTGTCCAGTTACAACAATATTTTCTTCTGGAGGGGAGGCTTCGGTGGAGCTAGAGGCGATGGAGGGGCGGCGGGAAAAGTTGGGTGAGGTTTGTGTGCCGAAGTCTCGGTGATATAGTTCTGTAGGGTCCGAATCTGCTTCTGAGACATCGTCTACAGCATCGGCATATTTTGCTATAGCAGTGGATTTAATTGTGTTGGCGGGGTCGGTGGAGACCATGTTTTTCAATCGATTATTAAGATCATCCATCTGAGTTTGGATATGGGAGGCGAAGTCATGGCGGGCTTCAGCGAGGGTATTGGTCATTGGTGTAACGACATATTTTGAGAGGCCGTATATTGTCGCCGCGAGGCCTCCGGTTATGTAGGCTGTGGTTAGGATGCGCCGAGCGGTTACGAGAGGTGGCGGTTTAGATGATTCGGTGAGAAATTCAGGGTAGGTGACTATCGGGGGGATGTCGCGTGGTTGTGGCTTGGAGGCAGTAGTGGGACGCGACTATACAGAATTAGTAGCTGTTGCTTCAAGGTGCTCTTATTTCAATTCTTGTGTTGTCCCACAGCTGGATTGGGATTCTTTCTTGGAGCAGCTCGAAGGACGAGCACAAGCTTTCGGCGGAATCAGGGATATTACCGACTTTTCTAAATGCTTTTTCCCCCGAATTTGAAAGGTCTAGAGAAGAAGTCTGTTCTTTGGGAGCACCGAGTAGTTTTGTAATATCATCCATATTCACTCCCTTCGATTCTAGGAACGCGACTTTACGCTCTCTGGGCGCATCTCGGATAGTGGGGTCTTCGAGGAAGTTTGACGCTTGTTCTAATAGAGATGTACGCTCTAGCCCCGTCTCAACTTGTGTAGGCTCTTTCTGCTGTGTAGAGTCTTCTGGGCCGGGTGGTGGAGGGGAGGCGGGAGTCGTGGATTGGGGGCGTTGCCAGGAGGGTATCGAGGGTTTGCTGGATTTATCAGACATTGCGACGGATGATTAGTAGTGTCATGTAATATGGGAGAGGGAGAGTGTAGCAGGAAATGCAGAAGAGAAAAACAAAGAGCGTGAATAGCAACTTGGTGTTGATGGCCGAGCGACATGTGCCGAGGTTGGCTACTCACCATGACTAAGCGTTGGTAGCCCTCAGCACCCTTTTCGCATATGCTGCACTGAAGATCGCCGTTTGTCTGTTGGAGCGAATCATTACTGGCGCAAGACGAACAACCCCCTAAAATATAATCCCTTCCTTATTCCTATATACTTATGGCGGAGCGCAATGAGAGGCCCGTTAAGCGCTTACGGCGGCTGAGTGCGGATTACGACGAGAGTGAAGGGACGGACGATTGGATGCCTGGGGCCAACAAAGGCAACACCCTCAGGTATGTGGCTGACTGACTGGCTGCTGCTATCTGTGACGTGGGGAACACAAGGTCTCGCCTCCACGAGCACAATACATGTATCAATTAAAACACGAACACCACCCAGCTATATCTGTCCACCCTTGCCCAAGACCCAACAACGCTCGCAGGCCACGTCTCATTGCGAATTGATATACCCTCTGTTCTTCTATTTACGACCATCTACTTCCTCCGCATTACTCACTCTGCTCCGCCATGGCGTCGCGTCGTCTGCGATCGCGAGCTGCTCTAACTGCTGATTCCAGTAATGCCACCCCTCCCTCCGGTCGCCCTCGTCGCGGAGCAGCTACGTCAGCTTCAGCTGCCACTATTGAAAGAACCTCGCCCGAAGAGACGCGACAATCCATACATCTCACAGTCAAGGCGCCACCTAGCAGGCTCCGGGAAGCTACAAGTGGTCCTCCCCGCAGCATTACAGCCAACTCCAGAGAGCGGTTTCAGGGAGGAGAGATAGTCACCGGGCAGCGGAGTACACGCAATAAAAAGGTCATATTAGACGAGTCCAGCGAGGAGGACGAGGACGAGGAAGAGATCGAAGAAGAACCCGAGGAGATGGATGAGGAAGACGAAGACGAAGACGACGAAGAAGAAGTTGAGGAGGACGAGGATATTGATGCTGAGGGTGAGGAAGATGTCGAGATGGAGGATGTTCAACCCCTTCCTCATCCATTCGCCCCCAAATCAAGAGGTGTTGCACGCCTCGTAAAGCCAAGCATCAATGTCACTCCAGCCCCGGATATATCCAGTGTTGAAGCAAAGGAGATGACCATGGACAATGATGACGATGATGATGAGTTATCTGAGTTGGAGTCCCAAGATGAAGAGGACGAGGAAGAAGATGCCGGGGCCGACGAAGATGCTGAGGGCGAGGATGAAGAGATTCCTGACGATGATGATGCTGAAAGGGATGAGGATATGGACAGTGACGATGAAACGCCTCAATCTATGAGCCGAAGCCACACGCCCGATCTTAGCAAACTGACAAGACGTCAAAGAGCTGCGTTTGAATCGTACGACGGAGGGTTAATAGCTCTTTCAAATGGTATGCGGCATTGTTCCACTGCTTATTCCTGGTCTTCCTTTTGTTGTTGGGCTCTGATAAGAACGCCGCTGATCATTTTCTTGTAAATACAGAAGCACAAAAGAAGAAGCATCTCACCGCTGAAGAGCACGCCATGCGCCGAGCAGAAATGGCCCGTCGACGCAAGAATCTCAGCGAGAAGCGCAACGAAGAAGAAAAGGTCAGTAACATTATGGTCCTCGCTCCAGCTTTACCTCGCCTACAGTCAATCTATTGCCGCTTCGGCATAAATGAATAGCTGGGCAGCATGTTAACATGGGAACAGATGGATACCATAAACCGTCTTCTCAAAAAGCAGCCGCCCAAGCGCCGTGGTCGTGGCGCCATGGCTGATATTGGCGAGTCCGGCCAAGAAGATGAGCCAGAACCCGAGAAAGCTCCTGCGATCTTCATACGATATACTCAGAACGTCAACGGAAGTCGAGTGGCTGTTCCTCAGGAATGGCTCTCATCTCCCGCTGGCGGCATCTTTTCTGGGGCTGTCCGTTCTTCTGGTACTCCCAAACCGTTCAGTGGACGGATGGTTGAAGAAGTTGCTTAAAAACTTGATCTCAGATCTCCGATTTTTAATAGAGGATTTGCATTGTTAAGCGTACAACGAGTGCTGCAGTATAGATACTACAGGTTTTAGCGGGTTTGCATTGAAATTGCATTTTCAGGGACACAAAACCATTTACACCCACTTGAGTTAAATAATCTGCTTCATTTATCTTCCTGTGCAATACTGCTTTAGTGTTTTCTATTTGTTACGTTCTTGCACATTTCTATTTCGTCCTTTGCAAATTACAAGATTGCGAGGCTTTCTTGTTCCCAAACGGGTTTCGGCAGTCGCAACCCACCAGCTTGTCTTACTTCGATCCTTTCTCCTGATACAACTAGTCTTTTATCCATTTACTTTCAATCAGCAAAAGCCTGCAAACTCCCTGGGATATTTAATTCGGCTTTTTCGGTTCGCTAACCATGGATAATGCAACGACCGACATATATGGTGCAACTGCCGACATTGATGATGCAACAGCCGTGGGGATAATCTACCAGTGCCACCAGGCTCAAGAAGATGCTCGACGATAAAAAGCGGGAGCGGATTGCATTCGAGGAACAGCAAGGCAGAACGAACATGCGCAGTCTTACCCTGGTGGACATGGACCTCGGATACTAAACGTTCTAAATCAATCCTCCAGAAGCGCCCGGGACATTTCACGGTCGAATAGTTCCAGCTTAGCTATTAATATATAACTACTCAGATTCGTAGCTCAGTTCTACACATACTGTTCACTAGCCTCAACTTAAGCACTATTTGGACGTGTTGCTGGGGTGGTTGATTGATGCGTCCTTTTGTGATGTTTGAAATCGAAACTGTCTCGTAATCAAAGCTTGAAGGAGGCCGCTTCGACAGATCCATCATGGAATGCGATTGAATATAATTGTGGTCTACTGTACTGTAATTGGCGAAGTATGGCAGCTAGGTGTAAATTTCTAAATCCAGGAGGCGGAAGCTGTCCACATTCAATATAGAGGTGGGCGCGATGCAATTATTTAGTATTTAATCCTTCAACACCAATAAAGAACACCTTATTACTCAGCATTCTCTACCTTGACTTCCGAGCCACCTCCCCTAAAGCTCTGCAATGGAAAGGAAATCTCTTGACACACCTGGGCATAGTCGCTCGGAAGTGGCCAGTGCTACCTAGGTTTATATATGTTTTCCAATTTCCTGTTCACTTTCTCTTTACCCAAATGCCTGCTAAACCCTCCTTTCCCTCACAACGTTTAAGATACTCAGGACAGATATGTCTAAACCAATCAGAATTGAATCACGCCACGAAGGCACACAGCATCCAGTGCTGTGCGACGTCTGTCGGAAGTGCATACGTAGCGGGGAATACTCTCGCCGTTACAAAATAACCAAAGACCCGCGACGATCAGCATCGGAAGGCCGTAACGTGCGCCCAGTGCTTTTGCACGACATAGAAGCAAACGACGCTGAGCAGACTCAAGTAGACATCTGAACGAAATCTTATCCAGTATGCCTTCGAATTGAGGACCAACCGAACTACGGTCCGGACCAGGTTTGAGAGATTGAAGAGTATAGCTTTGAGGTCTTGCGGCTAGTTACGCTTGCTGGTATATCAACTTTCGTATCGTATTTCCGCTGCTATGAGTGCGAAGAAATGTGCTCTGATCAGTAAATAGACGATTTGGCAGCAAAGAAGATTAAACATCGACCAGTTACAAGACCGAGCATCTAACACGATGTTGAACAGGCCAAGTGGTGGCTTAATTACTGCTGTACACAGCACGCAGCTTGCAAAAGCCAGGGGTTGTGTTTTCCAATTGGTCATGAACGTCGAACCGCCGAATTCTCAAGATCCGTATCTCTTTGTTCCCAGAGATTATGGTATCTGCGAAGGAGCCTATGTGTCAGCTAGGGCAGTAGCTGATGTAAAATGATGAAGAGGAACTGAAGATTGGATTGATAGTGGACTATCGGCTATATACTGAGGAGAGAGCTGACGCACCCCCCAGTAGGGGTGTCTCATCATAATACAGTTGATAAAACGAGAGCTGTAACACTATAGCCAACACACCCCCCCAGCTCGAGGAGAGCCTTCAATATAGAGATAGCTAGAAACAAGTGTATAGAGAAGGAGAGTGACAAAATTAAGGTGGCGAATATTGCGACTTCTTGGTAGAGTGGGTGCCAAGACATAAGCGAACGAAAACTAGCCAATCGAGAGGAA